>CP139505.1:41060913-41228413 GCA_021014915.2 Artemisia tridentata subsp. tridentata
GGAGGTTGAGACGTAGACAGCCTTACCCCTACCTAAGGTAGAGAGGCTGCTTCCGGTTCTACCAAAGGTAGAAAAGGACCTCCGACCTTTTGTAGGGAGTGAGGATCGAACCCCTGACCTCTCGGTTGAGAGGCAAGGGGTTTTCCAACTGATCCAACCCTGCTTGTTGCAGTGATTCTAACATCAATAATATCAGCACAAAACAATTTTATGTTGCTACTACAAAATCAGAGAAACAATTAATGATCAACAATTACTTATAAGAAAGATAACACAAGCAACAATCATATAAGAACAAATATGCGTTCAAAGAGAAAAATTGGCTACATATTAACCAAACACGTTCAAACACATGCGTGAATCAGAAGCGCATCTCTAAACCCTATTCAATTAGAAAAGAACTCAAAATTCCTAGAAAAAGGTACCGTTATCAAATTCTGCAGTTTTTCAACTATCGATGGTGTAAATAGACGATGTTTAGATTTGAGGAACTAATAAGAGAGGATTTCGTTGCTACGATTCAAGGTTATTCAACATCCTCCTAAGGTGAAAGTAATACCAGTAGATAACAAAAATAATACAAAAGTATAAATTCAAGTTGAAGTATTCAGTACAATATATGAATAAAATTCAAATTTATGTAAACCCATGGGAACTTTAAAGCTTACCCTGCTCGAAACTATAATGAAAAAGCTTAGCTCTGCAAAGTGGACATGCATTCTTCTTCGGCAACCAGTTCTTGATGCATTCTTCATGATAGCTCTGTTTGCATTTGAGTGTCCCGATCATCTCAGCCTCTTTGAATTCTTCATGACAAATGACACAAATATTTCCCACGTCTTCTTTCTCTTTGCTAAATCTACTAATGTTGACAGAATGTTCCAAAGCCTTTGCCTTTGAGAAACCATTGGTGGAAAAAGACTCGTACCATGATTAGAGCCTAGCAATCTGCATAGATGGTTCGTGATAGCTCTCTTCATCATCCAACAGCTGATATGGTTCATCAACAGCCACAAATCTGGCGGTGGCTACTACCCCGTTATTTTCTTTGAATTCCATCCGGAATGTCATATGAGGAGGCCCGTCAACAAACAACACGGATTCAATGTCCTCATAGTACTCATAGATCGTCACTTTTGCCTCTGTTGTACCGGTAGGGAGCGGGTTTATTTCTATTAGTACATCGACTGATATATGGTTGTAATGTAGCTTTCCAACTTACAACCGAATTTCCAATGGTGAAAACATAAGTATCTTCTAGCATCAAGATCCGCAACATAATCCAAATCTGAGTAGCCGGCAACCAAATATTCACTTTCACCACCGTAAATGATGCCAACATCAAAGGTCCTGAGTTAAACTCCTCCACCTGCTTCAAATCAAATTCAAAGTTCCAATGGCTAGAGATACTAGCCAATTTCAAATCAAACGATCGATTCCCAAAAGCTATCCGAAACAAAATCGATCCAAAACAAATGCCGATGACTTCAAAACGAACAATCAAATGCTAGCCGACAAATTCAAAACGGCCAACCAAACAAACAAATCGGCTCAAACGATCTTCACTAGTGACAATCAAATTCAGGCAGCAAACTTCAAAAGCCCGACAAACGAAGATCCAAATTTCCAAACTGACAAATTCCAAACGATCGAACAAAATTCAAACGACCTGATTATAACCAAGTCTTCAAACACCAAATCGATCTTCAAATGCAAATGCCAAATTCAAATTCTCATGACCCACTTATATCTTAAGGATTACGGCCAAACATTCAAAGCTATTATCCGAGTATCATACAAATTGAAGTTAATGAATAACTTGACGAACATGATAATTCAAATGCCCCAAATATGATACGGATAATACCAATGACCCACTTATGTGATAAGAATTACAGTCCAAATTCGAATACCAAATACAAATACCTAAATAACCTAATTGTATGTTACTTTCGAAACGAACAGTCGCTCAAAAAAAAAAAAAAAACCAATGCCAAATCTGTTCCAAACGAAGTTTGTATATAACAAGACTGATTGTCACCAACTACCAAACGAAATCAAAGAACTAACAAATATTGGCACAATTCCAAAATCCCATATTCAGATTCAAAGCCCACTTAGTCAAAGCCCCCATATTCAAACCCAATAACCAATCGATCCAAAAAAATAGAGATTAGATAATCTCTACACAAACCGATCAATTCAACACAAATTCTGACTATCCCTAATCCCAATCAACAAACACCTTCAACTTATCAAACGAGCACAAGCAAAATCAATTGAACAATAACAAAACAACAAACCTGATGTTTCCAAGATTGATCGACAACAACCACTATCAACAAAACACCAAGCAGAAACGAATCCAAATGATATCAAGATATTGAATCTTTAAATTAACCAAAACATCTGATGTCGATTAGAAACCCAAAACAGTTGTAGCTTGCTTCAATCGATCGAGTGGCTCTTGATACCAATTTGTTAGGATTTATGAGGGATATTCGTGGGTCAAAAGACCAGGACCAGCAATTCAGAACACAAACAGGTGCAAAGATCAAAACATCAGAATTTGGGAGCAAAAGTGCTGGTATTTTATTATCAAAATTATGAAGTCAAAGTCTAATAGTTGTTACAAGTTACAGACACTACTCTTTATAAGAGTGAAAATGACCGACTAAAAAACATTTCCTACTTCTTAAGATACCTGACCAAACTAAAATTACCAAACTACCCTTATAATACAAGCTAAGCTATGTAGTACCAAAGTTACTAAACTACCCTTAGAAGGTGAAGTCAAAAATATCTAATAGTGTTCATCCATTTGTTAAAAAGAAAAACTGAAATTCATGTAAATATTCAAGGGAGAAAAGACAAAGGGTATTTTAATCATTCAACTTCAGTCAGGGACTATATATGCGTGCCAAAGTTCAAAAAAGAGACGTTCGTTGCACTTTCAAAAGGATGAGGGCCAAACATGCAATTTGGCCAAGCTATAGGGACCAAAAATGCAATTTACTCTAATGTATCTTAAACAAAGAGTTGTATACAGTCAGATTAAAGAAAAAATGATACGGATAACAATTAACGATTTAACGGTCATGTTTATTCGACTTATGTACCTCATGTTTTTAACTGAACTCGGATCACTCATCCCACTATCAGGTTAAAAGCTGGTAACACATTACATACCAGTAAGAAAACACTGGGAGGCAACAATATCTTGTGAATAAACTAAAATAAGCCATTGGCAGATCCAGAATGAAAAAGAATATAAAACTTGTTCACTTTTTGTGCAATAAGTTGCTAACAATAGGAAAATCTGGTGCTATATCAACCGGGACCTGCATGTTTAACCAAAATACATGTCAAATGAGCTTATAAAAAAACAAAGATAAATTCCTTACAAATATGCATCTTAAAAGTTGACAACTCATAAAAATCAAAACTTTCCGTTACGGACTTATGGGACTCACTAGAGCAGACCACTAAATTTTACGAGCAGAGAGCCCAGACGGAATAATCTAAAATATGCCTATGATGTTCAATAAGGCGGAATAATGGGCGGGTCGATTAACAAGTCAAAACGGTACTTTTTGGTACCCCGGTTGGGTTGGATTGACCCAAAACATCTTTTGATTATTGACTAAAATGACTTAGGAAATTTTATGCATTAGAAAATGCCTTTTCCAACTTTCGGTCCATTCATTTATTCCAAGCTATTTTTTTAGTTGACATACTCGAATTCTTATAGACAAAACATTAACCAAATCAGCCTAATCAAAGGTAAACCGAGTAAAACGCTTCAACTATGAGAAATCACACCAAGTGAAATTTACCTGAACTTTTGTCAATTTTTCCAAAGCAATGGTCAAAGGTTGTGTCATTTGACCATATTTTTCAAGAAGCTTTTGTGCTGCATCTTTATCGCCTTTGGCTTGTATGGTAAGTATTTCCCTACTTAAGCTCTCGACCGCATCTTCAATCTATCACAACACATGAAACGATTCAAATCAAAATAAAAATAAAAATTAATCTGAAATTTCCTTCATTGTCTTTTCTAACAAGGGTCAATGAATATTAGAGGATATGTTATCTTTTCAATATCTGAACCTAATTTTAAAAATAAAAAATACTTGAGAAAACATACCTTATCAAAGTCAACAGAGAATGTTTGATCAGGAAGCAAAACAAAGGCCCGTTTCTCGAATAACCAGTTAAACTGTAGTGCTTGTCCTTTGCTGATATACATAAATGAAGACCAATAATTATAAGACCAAAAATCAATATAGAAGGAAAAAAACAGGTGATTAGTGAGTTACCCGTGAGCTTCTTCTAACCCAAAACGTACTGAGCGAAAGCATCCAGCAAGGAAAGAAACATACATGGATTTCACAAGGCTCTTTGGAAGTAATTCCTGGTCAACCAAAAAAAAGTCAAATCAAAGTTATATGAAAATATCAAGTATATAACTACATTTATCCCAAATTCCGGCTAAACATATGAAGGATGACGAAAACGCCATGAAAATTTTGAAAATACAAAAAAAATTCATGTTGACACCTCATCGAGTATAATTGTCTTTTCCTCAATTATAAGGGCATGTTCGTCATTTACCATGTTTTTGGCCGGAACTGGTATAAATTAAAGAGTATTTCTGCAATGCCCTTACTAACCTTTGCGGTAAGGAAATTGAGGGCCCAAAGGCCAACAATGTCAACTTTAGCTTCTTCAAGAGTCAAGTGAAGTTCTTGTAGCTCCTGTTACATCAAATACACAAAGAAACAAATTAAATAATGTCATGCCATAAATTTCAAAATAGAGTTTTAAAACGAAACTAAGAAACTGACCAATCTCACGGTAGAACTCTGACCATTTGGAAGTGTAATCGTATGTGGCCCGATCTCGTGACAACACTCGTGATATATTGTATGAGTGAAAAAAGAGTCAAAGTCAACAAGCTCTTGTTGTTCCTTTATAATACACAACTCAGCTATAGGCTGAAGAATTAGCTTGAACCTGTTTTGGAAAATAAGATTGGTAAATTTATTAACACAACTTCAATCTAAAAGGTATATATATATATATATATATATATATATATATATATATATATATATATATATATATATATATATATATTGTTGGTTTTTGGTGTGTCGTAGTGCACCCAAACAGGGTTAAGATAATCAATCAAGGGTACTGGATATGCACTTGAAGTCGTGTTATCACTTTCCAATAGAAACTATTCGACCCTATGCCTGGGTTGCACGAATATCTCTATGGGATAAAACCAAGTGATGTTCTTGTTCTAGGCATAAAGCAAGAACCGATCGTATATTTAGTGTTTAGGGTTTTCTATCGTCTTATTCATGCCATGTGATGATCTCTATTTATAGAGTCTACTCAAAACCCTAGCCCATGGAATTATGTATAATTAACGGCCCATTAATTATCCATAATAGTTTCCATAATTGTAGGAGTCGGTGGTTATACCAGCAACAGAGTCTGATGCCTAGCAGCAGGATCAATTCACTAGCAGCAGGATTGATAATGCTTAGCAGCAGGATCAACACTAGCAGCTGAATTGATACTAGCAGCAGGATTGATAAAGCTATCAGCAGCAATGAAGCTATCAGCAGGAATGACAATGCTAGCAGCAGGAACAGATAATGCTAGCAGCAGAATCAACTGCATCAGCAGCATTGTCATTTATACTTAGCAGCTTCACACCAAACCACATAACATGAGTCAGGGTGTTCATTGACCTGATGGGTGTATACTCCATACCTCCAAACCCATTACCAGGTGTAAACTCATCCCTCAAGTGCACTAAATTTTCCAACAATCCTCCCCAAATTTAGTTCACTTCCTTTGCATGAAAAATTAAACATAAAACAAAATATATGCATAAATGAAAATATCTTGAAGATTGAATTCTCATCTTAGTACCTTACAAGTTCAAATATTCGAGAATCAGGGTGTTCTAAGAATTGAACCCTTCAACCCATTTGAATACCTGAATATAAAATACACATACATTTTCAAACACTAAAATACTCTTGACACTATACAAGCCATGTGTCCATATCCAATTAATAAATGTTGTAAAAGCTAAAAGTCCTAAAGCTTCCTGAAGCGGCAAAACTTCAACATTTACATAGGTGGTTCATCTTTTAATCATGCCCCTGCAAAGCACTTTTTCAAAGAAAATTAACCATTAAGAAGTGAAGACTTCATCCTCCTTTCCAGCAGGTCTGAGCACAACCTTGGGATGTAAATAAAACAGTGCTCCAGTCCACTAAATGATCAGCTTTCCACATTGAACTCAGCTCCAAAGTTTCCTCAGGAGGGAGTTGGGTGTCTTTACATTCAGTGACTAAGGTGGACTTAAACCCATCCCTTTTGTAGACTTAAAAACCAAGTCTCTAGCCAAACCCTTCGTCAAGTGATCAGCTAAGTTTTGTTGAGATCTAACAAACTCTATAGATACCACCCCATTCATGATAAGCTCACGAATCATGCTATGTCTGACACCTAAGTGTCTAGACTTCCCATTGTACATCTGGCTATAAGCCTTTGCCAATGTAGCAGCACTATCACAATGGATAGAAATAGGTGCTATAGGTTTAGGCCACAATGGAATCTCAAGAAGCAAGTTTCTCAACCATTCAGCTTCTTTACCAGCAGCAGCTAAGGCCACAAATTCAGATTCCATGGTTGAACTGGTAATGCAAGTTTGCTTCTTGGATGCCCAAGAAATTGCACCTCCACCAAGTAGGAATACCCAGCCACTTGTAGACGAATTGTCCTCAGTGTTACTGATCCAACTTGCATCAGTATACCCTTCTAATACAGAAGGATAACCAGTATATGAGAGACTATAATCCATAGTTCTCTTCAAATACTTCAGTACCCTCTGAATTGCTTGCCAATGATGAGCACTAGGATTACTAGTATACCTGCTCAGTTTACCCACAGCAAATGCAATATCAGGCCTTGTACAAGTCATGGCATACATCAAGCAGCCAATCACCCTAGAATACTCAAGTTGAGATACAGCCTTGCCCTTATTAGGCATGAGCTTCTTACTTGTATCCATAGGAGTACTCACTGGAGTACAATCAAAGTAATTAAATTTCCTCAACACCTTCTTAATGTAATGAGACTGAGAGATAGAAATTTTGTTACTTTCATGTTTAATCCTTATTCCAAGGATAACATCTGCCTCCCCCATATCCTTCATGGAGAACCTTGATGACAAAAATTCCTTTGTAAGGTCCACTTGATTTTGGTCAGTGCCAAAGATCAACATGTCATCAACATATAGACAAATGATGACTCCTTTACCAGATTCATCAAATTTGCTATATACACATTTGTCAGACTGGTTAAGTGAATAACCACTAGACAAAACCACTTCATCAAACTTTTGATGCCATTGCTTAGGTGCCTGTTTTAGTCCATATAAGGACTTAATCAGTTTGCACACCTTCTTTTCATTGCCAGGCATGATGAAGCCTTGAGGTTGGTTCATGTAAACCTCCTCATCCAATTCACCATTCAAGAATGCTGTCTTCACATCCATCTGATGTATAATCAGATTGTGAATAGATGCCAAAGCAATCAGCAATCTTATGGTACTGATACGAGCCACAGGGGCATAAGTATCAAAGTAGTCAATTCCTGACTTTTGTTTAAAGCCTTGAATGACTAGTCTTGCCTTGAACTTTTCAATAGTTCCATCTACCTTCATTTTCTTCTTGAAAATCCATTTGCAACCCAAAGGTTTGCAACCAGGTGGTAGATCAGCCAACACCCAAGTGTTGTTGCCCATGATGGAGTCCATCTCATCATTTATTGCTTCTTTCCAGAAAGCAACATCTTGGGACTTCATTGCTTCATCAAATGTTTTGGGATCATCCTCAACATTAAAGCAATAGGAGTGTTGGTCAGAGACCTCATCCCTTGTTCCTTCAATTAAGTACAATTGAAATTCAGGTCCAAATGATTTTGGAGTCCTAACCCTTGTGCTTCTTCTGAGCTCAGGTTCAGGTTGTTGTTCCACCACCTCATCAGGACCTCATCAGAGGTTTCTGATACACCAACATCATTGGTTCCATTAGGAATCCTCTGACTTGGTCTAGGGACTGATGAGAATCTATTCTCATCAAAGATTGCATCCCTTGATTCAATTATTGAGTTAATTGAAACAGATTCATTAGGTTCAATAACATAGAACCTATATGCCTTGGAATGCTCAGCATATCCAACAAAGATGCATTCAATGCCTCTTTCACCCAAAGTTTTCAGCTTTGGATCAGGGAGTCTTACAACAGCCCTACAACCCCAAACCTTGAGATAATTCAGGTTGGGTTTCCTTTTAGTCCAGAGTTCATAAGGGGTAGTCTTGTTCCTTTTGTTGGAATTAACCATCTCCTTCAGCACTCGGTTTTTCCTTTCAGAAATACCATTTTGCTGAGGAGTATAGGGGGCAGTCGTTTCATGGATTATACCAACAGACTGGAAATACAGAGTATCCATGTACTCACCTCCCCTATCAGTCCTTAATCTCTTGATCAGGGACTCTTGTTGCAATTCAACTTCAGTTTTAAATACTTTAAATTTATCTAATGCTTCATCCTTAGTATGTAATAAATAAACATAACAATACCTAGAAGCATCATCAATAAAAGTCACAAAGTATTTCTTATTCCCCAAAGAGGGAGTAGCATGTAAATCACATAAATCACTATGTATTAATTCCAATATCACAGATTCACGTTTTACATCTTTAAATGGTTTCTTAGTTATCTTTTTCAACATACAAGTATTACTGATGACGTATAGTCCGCACTCGGGTCACAAACCCGACCAATACTCAAGCCCATCACGATAAAGGTTTGGGCTTACAAACGGCCCAAATCCGAAATCTATTATTGGCCTTGATATAGGATCTCTTATTTATGGGATAAGGATCAATGGGCGAATAAGGCGGGATACGCCAAAGAGTAAGGAACACGAAACCAACAAGGATTTCGTGTGTATATAAAGGGCATCTTGGCTCTCATTAAAGGTATCATACGATAACCCTAACTCTTCACTAAAACCCTAAAAACGATTACTTACTCTCACGCCGGAGGATAATCGTGGGAGACAATCCCACGATAAGCCTAACGGTGTTTTTTTTTCTCTTAGTACGCAGGTCTCAAGCATTAAGATTCAATTGATACGGGAATAGGAATCCAAACAAGGAACGTCCAACTTTTGTATCAACAAGTGGCGCCATCCGTGGGAACATAGACTAAGAACTTTACTAAGAACTAGAATGACAAAGCACGGAAACCTAAATCAGCGGACTCCGTAGGCGAAGAAAACGCATGGTGACCTACAGGGGCAGAAGCAGCAAACTGATTCAGCCCCTAAGCAGGCCTCTGGAACAACCAGTGCGCCCAAAAACCTAGGATCATGCTCAGATCTGGCCTTTACTACAGTAGAACCGCTCACAAGGACTACCCATGCTACTACAACAACCACTAGCGCGGAAGATCTACAGCACACTCCTTTCACCATGCCAGAATTAGACCTCACTGAGCCGCCAAATGCGCCTATCCGAAACAAGGGTCCTATCCAAATGCGGACGAAGATATGTCTCGTCCAAGGCGCCGCCAAAAGGTTGACGCATTCACTCGGCGCATCAGTGATTTTTCAGAAGATAAGAGAAGGCGCATGCCCGCTAATGTTAAAACTTATGATGGGACAGGTGATCCTGACGACCACCTAAAAATTTTCGAATCAGCAGCTACCATCGAAAATTGGCCACAACCTGTGTGGTGCCACATGTTTAATTCTACATTAGTAGGGAATGCGCGAAACTGGTTCAGTAAGCTTCCACGTAGAAGCATCGATGGGTTTGAAGAGTTGCGGAAGGCGTTTCGTTTGAACTTTAATCAGAGGAAGAAGTTCGCCAAGAACCCTGTCGAACTCGCTAGGGTAAAACAGCGCCATGGGGAATCCACAAGCGCTTATGTGGAGCGCTATAAGGACGAATGCATACATTTCAAGGCATGCCCCGAAATACTAAAGATCTCAGGGTTTATGAACGGAATCAATAACCCAGAACTTATCAAAAAGTTAAATGATAGGGTTCCCCAAACCTTTGACGAACTTATGAAGCGCACGAGGTCCTTCATCCAAGGAGAAGCCGCCGCTGCGGATAGCAAGAAAGGCTACTCAAACTATAGGTCACAAGAACAGCCCAGGAGACAATCCAATGACCAGAGTAGCAATCATAACAAAAGCTACCGCAGTCAGGGGGCGGACGAGAGAATGACAAGTATACCCCACTAACAAAGACTCCAAGGGAGATATTTACGACGGAAGGCGCGAACTTTCCGAGACCCCCACCAATGCGCACCCCAGAAGATCGGCGCGTAGGGAACGGATACTGCGAGTATCATGGACAGAAGGGCCACACCACCAATGAGTGTGTCCAATTGCGCCAACTATTTGATAAGCTAGTAAAAGAAGGCAGATTGGACCATCTAGTTAAGAACATCAAGGATGGGAAAGACAAACAGAAGACCGGGAGCAAGAAAGAAGCACCTAAGGACAAGGCTGACACAATCTACATGATACAATCATGGCAGCGAAAGACTAGGCAAAAGGTCAGCCAAAAATTTTCTTATGGAAGCGAGATCTCTTTCCCCACCTTGGCTGCGGGACAACGCAGTGGCGGAACCACTCACCATCGAGATAAATGCGGGGGGTCACGATATCCACCGCATGTATGTTGATGGGGGGCATCAGCAGACATAATGTATGAGCATTGTTTCAAAAGATTGCGACCTGAGATACAAAGACAGTTAAGCCCGGCCACGACGTCGTTGACTGGCTTCACGGGAGAAAAGATATGGCCCATGGGGCAACTACGACTACTAGTTGTTGTTGGTAATAAGGAACACTCCACGACAGCCTGGATGAATTTTATGGTGATCAGGAATTTCGGCAATACGCGCAGTACCGTCCACAGCACATGGGATGCTCAAATTCCCGGTAGAAGGCGGCATTGTCACCATCTACAATAACGCCGTGCCACCTAGAGAGTGTAACACGATTACATGTGAGACGACGCACACCCCAGAACAGAGCGCAACTAAAGTATCAAACCTGAAGGTCGCAATTCATCCTGATTACCCGGAGCAAGAAGTATCGATCGGGGGATCGCTGTCTGATAAAGGCAGAGCTGCCGTGTGCGCGCTCTTGCAAAAGAATCTGGATATCTTCGCATGGGAACCAAAGCACATGACTGGTGTGCCACGCTCGATTGCAGAACACAAGTTGAAAATCCGACAAGGATACTCCCCAATACGGTAGAAAAAGCGCGGCCAGGCTCCAGAGCGTGCAAAAGCCATTCTAGAGGAAGTACACAAACTTGTTGAAGCAAATATCATGCGAGAGGTCTATTACTGTAACACCCCCGTTTTCGATATTCGCGGCGGAAATATAAGTTGGGGAGTTACTAAACAGTTCACAGTCATGATAATGGAAAACGACTCGAAAATGAGATGTTTTAGATAAAATTGTTATCATTCATTTATATTAGAGTTACAATATGCAGGTCCCAGCAGGAGGTTCTCAAAATACATGTTCTCAAAATACATGTATAAAAATATATTTTTGGTTTGAATGATAACATAGTCCATAGCCAATCCCGTGCCAATCCATGCTTCCGATAACCTGAGAATACATGCTAAAACGTCAACACAAAGGTTGAGTGAATTCATAAAATTTTATAAGTGAAAATAATCCGTTTCAGTTATTCAGAAATTATGTTGGTTCCAGTTATTCAGAAATAAGCCCTTCTCAATATTTCAGAAAATAAGCTCTTTTCATATTTCGGAAAATAAGCCCTTTTTCAGTTATTCGGAAATACTTCGTTCAGTTCAGTTCAAACCATTTAAACATAAGATTAGATGAAAATAATTGCAACATTTACAATTGTCATTAGGGAAAAAGATATTTTATTGCGCTAAGCCTCATGAAACGCAAAACCTTAACAGAACATCAACAGTCATGAACTAATGATGTGATAATTACCCCATAATTAAATGTAGGTAACTTTGCCCCCGGGTAGGAGATTGCCACATCTCTTTATTTATCTCAAATATAATGCTTTGGGTTACATTACGGTAACACAAAGGGGTTGTCAGCCCGATAGTACTATCCACAATATTCGCGCTCACCCTAGTTTATGGATGATTAGAGGTTCATGATGGGAGGTCTTTTGGCTTTGATTAAACTTAGCGTAAGGCAATAAAATAAAAATAACGTTGGGAAATTACTTGTGTTTAAGATGGGAAAAAGTCCTTTAGTGATTCATAATTCTTGTAAATGCAAACAGCGTTTGCCAATCTTGCCAATTTAATTCATATCATATGAAAATAAGGGCTATGAAATTTATATCAATATATGAAAACTTAGAATTGCTTATGAAAGTAAAACAGATAATTGAGCATGTATCTCCCCCAAAAATAGTTCAAAAACATGTAAAAATAGGGGTTATGAACTCACGATAATCCATATAAAAGTTTAGAGTATATAAAAATAGTTAAGCATGTATCTCCCCCAAAAGTAATTTAAAACAAGTGAAAGAAGGGGTTACGAACTCACCTGATCAGTCTGGATGGAAAACAAATGAAAGAAAGTTGATAAACGTCTCCGGACAATGAACCTGGGTTGTTATGCCAATATTTAGTAATCATTTCTGATGATTATATGTTTATTTTGTTTCGTTATGTTTTGTTGTTTGGTTGATGGTTAAATGTTTTAATTGAGCCAATATGTAGTTTCAAAAGTAAGATTTTATCTTATCTTTTATCTGTAAGTTTTGGGTTCGGTTTGTTTGTTATTAAACATATTATGTTAATATGGAGTCGAGAAAACAAAATAGAAAGGATGAAAATGTTGATTAGGAAAAGTTACGTTTTAATCCCTAAGGTTTGGTTAAATGACAGTTTACACCCTGGACTTTTGGAAAATGACAGTTTCGACCCTTAAGTTTCAAAAATGAAATTTTCTTCCCTGTTCATTCGTTATTTGCAAAAATAATCCTTAATAATAAATGTTTACAAAATTAGCCCTAAAATAATTAAAACATCTCATATGTAATTTTGTGACTTGGCTAGAGTTTTGAGATTAAATCTCTAAGTGATAACTAAATCATTTTTCGTAATCTCAGATCCTATGAAAAATTGGCCAGGTCGACTCTAGATATGCCAAGTCTCGTTATTTTAGAAATCATTTTGATGTTCGAATTATACTTCAAAAGTCGGGCAAGCCAATGAAAATGAGACAAGGTTTTAAAATAAAATCTGGAAAATTAGTTTTAAAGACTAGCGATGGACAAACTTTGGACACTAATATCTTTTAAACCACTCGATGGTTTTTCAAAGTTTTTCCTTCTAAATTTAGTTCACCATATGAACTTTATGATTCCAGAAACTTAGAATTTTTAAAGGTCTAAAGGGTTTCGAAAACTGGGTCAAAAGTTGAGAGGTTGATCGACAGTTTATGAAAAATAATAACTGGTAATTAAGTTGCTATTTGGGCGATATGATACAAACTTTGGACTTAATTATCTTTTGACTCGATTGATCATTTTAAATGATTCTTTCGCCTAATTAAAGTTTGCTGGGTGGTCTTCTTAAATACGAAAAACCAAAATTTATCATAGTCCCTAGATGGTCGATCTATAGGTCTAAAGTGAGACACCTGGTCGAATGAAAATCAAAATAATTATCTGGAAATTTCAGTTTTCATTTATAGCGATAAAGTTAGACTTTTGGAACTCAATATCTTTGTAAAGACTTAATCATTTTTCAAAATTCTTTTTCCTATATCAAGGTAGCTGGGTGAACTTAAATTACACCGAAAATCAGAATTTATGGGGGTCTCTAAGGGGTCGATCTATAGGCTAGAAGTTGGGCCTGTGGGTTGGTTTTGGACTTGACTGAAACACAGAAACATAACACGATTGGGTTGTTGGGGTTTTAAACGTTTCTAACGGAAATTTTATACATGTTATGATTATGTTTAATAAGTTTCAACATGTTTCACTCATGTTTGATTTATTTCAGCAAAGATTCGAATATATTGGGTGTATTATGTTTACTGATCGAACAAAGAGAGGAAAACAAAACAAACTTAAGTTTTTGATTATGATTTATTTTTAGTGATTATTAAGTGGTGTTTCTATGTATATATATAATAAATAAAACTGAATTAAAATGAATTTAGAACACTTACTTAAGGTTGTGGTCGACTAGGGTTTTGGTTGCCTAATGGATTGGTTTCCTTGAGCTCGATTGATTCTCTCCTCTTCCTGGCTTCTTAGGCTTTTGTGTGGTTCGTATACTAGGTTGGGATCAGTAGGGAAACAGAATAGGGTTGTGTTTGATGTTTTGGCCGAATAAGTATGAGATGAAATGGGAAGTTTAAGCTGCTATTTATAGAAGAGAATGTTTAGGGTTTTCTAGGGTTTTGTGGGAAGAGATAAGGGAACATGATGAGGAGACATATGCTGACAGAAAATGGTGAAACATGACACTTGGATAGGTGGAAAAGAAAGGAGATGAAGGAGGTGATGTGGCCGAATGTTCACCATGGTTTTTGTTCATACTTCTTAACCTTGTGTAAGGTTTTTGAGGACAAGAAGGTGTGTTTGTAGGAGAAGGCTGCCATGTGGGAGTCTTTAGGGTTAAGGAACATTAAAAGATGATAGGGATGGTTTCTAGTTTAGTTGAATTTTAACTAGGAAGGTAACTATGATTCGTATGGTGCATAAGGGTGTGGTACTTCATGCTTAGGTAGATGTATCCTAGGGTTTTAGTGAGCAACTAACTTAGTTCATAGGGTTTAGTTAATTATTTGTGTTAAAAACCATTTTTGAAATATATATGCATATAATTTTAATATATGTCGAATTGTTTAAAATTAAGAGAAATTTGATTTTTGTATTTAGATGTTGTATTATGAGCTTAAGAAGGTTGTACTAAAGTTTAGAAAATTAGAAAAATATAGTTTTAATAATTAGTTAAAAATTATTTGTAACTTTTTATTAAGTTAAAAGGTAATTAAATGGAA
Source organism: Artemisia tridentata subsp. tridentata (assembly GCA_021014915.2). NCBI lineage: Eukaryota > Viridiplantae > Streptophyta > Magnoliopsida > Asterales > Asteraceae > Artemisia > Artemisia tridentata. The sequence continues at coordinate 41,076,055 of CP139505.1, forward strand.
TTTATTGTTTTTGTGCATTAGACACTTGTACCCTGGGCTAAAAGATTTGTAAATATATTTAAGGAGTTTAGAAAATATAATTTATAAAAATTATGCATAATTGGTTTGTAATTTGTGCTTTAAAAATAATATAAATGAGATTTTAATAAGGGTTTTGTAAATAAATGAATTTATGCATAAATGACTTGTACTTTAGCTTAAATAACTTAATATTTTATAAAAATATTCTAGAAATAAATTAGAGTTTGTGAAATGTATGCATAAAATAACACTTATGTGAAATTAGGGTTTTATCGGGAACAAAATAGAATTAGGGTTTCTAGTGCTTTAGTAACTTGTACATTAACTTAGACATGTTGTATTTTTATGTTTTGAGGTTTAGTTGTTCATATTTGGTGTTGTGGTAAATTTTAGGGTTTCATAGCAACTCTATTCAGATAATGAATGTTTTGTTAAAGATTTTATCGTAAAGTGGTAAATGGTATTCTGTAATATTTTATATCATGATATTTATAAAATAAACATTAGATTTGTTAGGCAGGTCTTGTGGGAGCACGTTTATCAATGATGTGATCTACGTCACATAAGATGAGAGATACATTTAAATAAATAAATAAAAAATTTACCCGTGGAAAAAGGATAATAGTTCTGTATAGAAATTAGGAAATTTTACGAGTGGTTACAGTATCCCCCTGTTGAAGGGAATCTCATCCCGAGATTCGGCCTGTGTTGGTTGGAAAGTTGGGAAAAATGATATATAGGGATAGCTAGGTTCAGATTTCTATTTTATCCAGATAGGGAACGCGATGAAGGAAAATCGTATAACGATTTGAGTTAGAATGAGAGTTTGATATGCTTAAAATGCCTCAAGTAAAAAAAATAATATTACTTAAAATATTATTTCATTCTTAGGCCTGATTTCCGATAATGTCATTTTGCTGATAATCCTTGGTTCTCCGTTTAATACCAAAGGATCGAGGGTTGGTCAGTCTCGTCTCTACTGGATGAACTAAATTTGAATATTTTGCCACCTGATGCATCACTATGCAACGGTCAGATTTTATAGTGGGTGAATAGTGATTTAAACGGTCGATTAAATGGTCGAATATCTCCTATAAATACCTCATTTCAAATCCTCATTTTTCCTCACAAAATTCCTTTCTAAAATCCTCAAAATGCCACACCTTGTTACATTCTTAGCGATTGTCTACGTAGTCCTTGCGGTTTCTTATTTGGCTTACGTCCCCAGTGAAGATCATGCTTTCCTAATTTACGTTCTAGCAATCGTTATGCCTATTGTAGTCTTTGCTGTCGGAGTCGACAAGATATGGGGGTAAGGTTTGTTTTTCTAAGTAATCTTCCAAAAATTTCGTATTTATTCTTACGCCTAGTTTTTGTTCTTGTAGGATAATCAAGGTCATTCATCTTGTCGTGGCTCTAGCTATTGTGTTGTTGGTGGCTATCCTCATATTCATGGCGGGTCAACCTTTTGAAGAATCTATTCCTTACCTTGTAATCATTGTAACCTTAGTATTTCCATTCTTAATCATTTCCCTATGTATGAACTTTCGAGGTTACGAATAAAATCTTAGGGCTTTTATATCCATAATGTTGTCGAATTCTTATCTTAAAGATGATGTGTAGTAGTTGTAGACTTTTGTTGTATGAAATCAAAATAATGATTTATGAACAATTTGTTTTGTTTCAATACTTTGCTTTTGAATGAAAATTACTAGTAGAAAACCTGAAAATATAACTGTCCAACTCGTTACATGATTCTTCCAAAATTATACATAGTTGATCAGGTTATGTATAATTAAGGACCAAATGATGTAATGTTTTGTACAGTCACTGTGGTATTTATTCAAAAAGTTTTAGATGGCGTTCAACGCTTTATTTTTAAATAATAGCTTCATAAATAATTTTCAAAAGCATTGGAAAATTTTCTGTCCACACTACAGTGATGGGTTAAGGTTTCCTAAAGTATCAATGGGATATCCTCAAAATAAATCTTAAAGTTCGTCTAAGGTTTCACTAGGCAATGTTTATGAATAGGGTTTGGGAAAATATAATAGATATGAAAGCTAAACGCAGATTTGGGAATAGGAAATTATCGCGAAATAGAGATTTCATAGAATAGAAAGATAATTTATCGTACTAAGATAATTCTGAAAAGAAAATACAACTTAAAGAGTTCTAAACCTCAATTTATTCATTACTTCAGAAATATCAAACTTAAAAGTCATACTTGGTCACAGATATGATTTTTTAACGAGTTCTAGTTTTCTTCCGAATCAGTCTTAGTCTTCCAGTTGGGATTGAAGTTCGGGCATCGATTCCTATAATGTCCTTTTCCGTTACATCCATAACAAGTCACAGTTATTGGTTGTGAGTTGGCTCCTATTATCTTACAGTTTCTGGTCTGATGTCCTATCTCTTTGCATCTTCCACACTTGACAAAACAATTTCCAATATGATGTAACTCACATTGTTGACATAGAGGTTGTTTTCCACGATAAACAGCTTCATGAGTAGGATGCTTGTGATGGCAGGCGGGGTAGTGAGTAGGGATGGTGGTTTCTATTTCACTATGTTTTCGCTTTTGGTTATTTCGTTCAATTCCTAGGGTAGTGGTAGGTTTAATCGTTCCTTTCGCTCCTTGGTTATGAACTGGTCTATAACAAGACATATTCATCATCTTCTCTTCGGTTGTCATCTCATTGTTTCCTATGCGAGCTGTTGTAGTCGCCTCGAGTACTGCTGTAATGAGATTGATTACCAACTTCTGGATAACTTCGGGAGTCATTGGCGTAGTATTTTCCATTCTAACGTTCTTCCCGGTATGTCTGGTTAAATATTGTAGATGAATGATTAATTGCTAAGGAATTAACTAATTCTCTTAGATTTCAGCAACTTTCTCTTCATTCATCAAGGTTCTCTTCCGAAATTTTATCTTATGGGGTTCTATGGTCATGATATGTCTGGCTGAGAATAGCGTAATATTAATAACTTGATCAATTGTTTTTACCAAAAACAATTAACACAAGATCCTTTATTAATATTGCATGAAGTAGGTTTAGGGTTTCCTATCATTATCATAAGGGTTTAGTCCTCAAAATACCTCTGTTGCTTAATGGGCTCTATGTTTAGTTAACTAGGTAAGTGACACTTATTGGGCTCTAGGTATAGTTTATACGAAACCATTTGTTTATTAAACAAATGATAGGGTTTTATGGAAAGTCATTACATAAATGCACAGCATTATTGTAAGACATGATGGAAAGGAATTTATTCTCAACAATAATACATACAACAAAAGATATTTGTCATACATTTATTGATTGATTACAAACTCTGAAGATTTCAGGTTTATTGGAAAATATGGAAATACTTAACCAAATACTATTTGGTACAGTAAACACAACGTTGTTACACATGAGTTTGAGATCAGCCACGTTCTTGACGTAAAAGCTTAATTTCATTCTCAAGTTGTAGTTGTGAAATTTCCATTTCCAAGAAACGCTCCTGAAATTCCGTGTTCACCTTTATCTGACTGTCCAGCATAGATTCCAGAGTGAAAATCTTCTGACCCTGGCAGATTGCCGTCTCTCTGGCCGCCCATAGGGTTCTCTCAATCTCTGCTACTCTGCCACGTAGTTGACTGTTTTCCCTTCTCACATGACGAATCCTATAATCTAGGCTTTTATATTTATGTTCGTGCGTATTCTTCATTCGTTCAACACTTGCTTCCAAATCAAACACCGTTCTCCTTTCGTCATTCGTTCTTCTAAATAGGGTGTCGAAATTCCTGTCGTACCATTCGAAACGTAAATGTGGTAACTCCTCCAAATGTTTAGCGTGATTGTCGAGAATACTGGCGTGTTCATAAAGAAGAGTCCACATGGGATCTTTAGGTTCAGGGGAATTAGGCGTAGATATAGCATCTGGGAAGTTTAGTATCGGAGTTTCGGGAGTATTAGGTTCTAGAGGATTCGATTCATCATCTTTCTGAATTGTTTCTTGGTGGGAGTTTTGTCCAACATCAAAAGTTGTTGGGCAACAAATAAACTTTTTATCAGATGGGGATTTCCTAAGGGAATCGGTAGGTGGTATACTTATAGTACGGAGATCTGTTTCGTTAAGTTCGGGAGTTTCGGGGAACATGATACTGTAGTAACCCGTAAAAATGAAAATAAGCAATTCTAATATTTGCAAATAAAGCAAATAAAATAGCTATCAGATAGGGGGATTATTAATGCCAAATAATCAAAGTAAAGGATGCTCTAAATACTGAAACATACCTGGCACGGAAGGCATAGGACTTTATGATGTAAGTTTATTTATTTTTGAAAACGCGGTTATAGTCCAATGTTTAAAAACACTTGGTTCTCTATAACCATGAGCTCTGATACCACTCTGTAACACCCCCGTTTTCGATATTCGCAGCGGTAATATAAGTTGGGGAGTTACTAAACAGTTCACAGTCATGATAATAGAAAACGACTCGAAAATGAGACGTTTTAGATAAAATTGTTATCATTCATTTATATCAGAGTTACAATATGCAGGTCCCAGCAGGAGGTTCTCAAAATACATGTATAAAAATATATTTTTGGTTTGAATGATAACATAGTCCATAGCCAATCCCGTGCCAATCCATGTTTCCGATAACCTGAGAATACATGCTAAAACGTCAACACAAAGGTTGAGTGAATTCATAAAATTTTATAAGTGAAAATAATCCGTTTCAGTTATTCAGAAATTATGTTGGTTCCAGTTATTCAGAAATAAGCCCTTCTCAATATTTCAGAAAATAAGCTCTTTTCATATTTCGGAAAATAAGCCCTTTTTCAGTTATTTGGAAATACTTCGTTCAGTTCAGTTCAAACCATTTAAACACAAGATTAGATGAAAATAATTGCAACATATACAATTACCATTAGGGAAAAAGATATTTTATTACGCTAAGCCTCATGAAACGCAAAACCTTAACAGAACATCAACAGTCATGAACTAATGATGTGATAATTACCCCATAATTAAATGTAGGTAACTTTGCCCCCGGGTAGGAGATTGCCACATCTCTTTATTTATCTCAAATATAATGCTTTGGGTTACGTTACGGTAACACAAAGGGGTTGTCAGCCCGATAGTACTATCCACAATATTCGCGCTCACCCTGGTTTACGGATGATTAGAGGTTCATGATGGGAGGTCTTTTGGCTTTGATTAAACTTAGCGTAAGGCAATAAAATAAAAATAACGTTGGGAAATTACTTGTGTTTAATATGGGAAAAAGTCCTTTAGTGATTCATAATTCTTGTAAATGCAAACAGCGTTTGCCAATCTTGCCAATTTAATTCATATCATATGAAAATAAGGGCTATGAAATTTATATCAATATATGAAAACTTAGAATTGCTTATGAAAGTAAAACAGATAATGGAGCATGTATCTCCCCCAAAAATAGTTCAAAAACATGTAAAAATAGGGGTTATGAACTCACGATAATCCATATAAAAGTTTAGAGTATATAAAAATAGTTAAGCATGTATCTCCCCCAAAAGTAATTTAAAACAAGTGAAAGAAGGGGTTACGAACTCACCTGATCAGTCTGGATGGAAAAAAAATGAAAGAAAGTTGATAAACGTCTCCGGACAATGAACCTGGGTTGTTATGCCAATATTTAGTAATCATTTCTGATGATTATATGTTTATTTTGTTTCGTTATGTTTTGTTGTTTGGTTGATGGTTAAATATTTTAATTGAGCCAATATGTAGTTTCAAAAGTAAGATTTTATCTTATCTTTTATCTGTAAGTTTTGGGTTCGGTTTGTTTGTTATTAAACATATTATGTTAATATAGAGTCGAGAAAACAAAATAGAAAGGATGAAAATGATAGTTACGAAAAGTTACGCTTTAATCCCTAAGGTTGGGTCAAATGACGGTTTATACCCTGGACTTTTTGAAAATGACAGTTTCTACCCTCAAGTTCCAAAAATGACATTTTCTACCCTGTTCATTCGTTATTTGCAAAAATAATCCTTAATAATAAATATTTACAATGTGAATACAAATAGCGTCTCAAAAACGTTATTTATATTCTTTGATCTTTCATTAGTTTTGTTAATGACAAATAAAAGGAATATCTTTTAGCAAATAATAAATACTAGCTTAAGTCTCTTAAGTACACATTTTACACTTCACATATTAACCAAGAATTACAAGTTTGCTTATTTAGTAACTTGTTTCCTTAAAAGGAAACTTTAATTCTAAAACCATTTCATGACATCATTGCATGCATCACATACAATATCTTTGATATATCTTGGTTAGATTTGCAAGATACATAGTTGACATTTGAGGATCTTGGATGATTTGGTAAGATACAACTAAGATATGGTAAGAGACAACTAAACCTTAGCTGTCACATCCCACGGATCCAAATCTAATGAATGACGGATCCCTTGTGAGGGATCCGTGGGATCCGTGAGCTGAAGATCAGCTTGCCTATAAATAGGAAGCTGATCATTTGGCTCTCTCATCACCCATATAGCTTTAACACACATATTCATTTAGTACATATCTTACTAACATCATTCATAGTTGCATTTCACTTTGATCTTTCATTTTGTAGAAAAGAGATCAAGCATTCAAGGATCTACAGAACCGTAATCCTTTAGTTGCATTATTGTGTGATATTGTAGTTTGTTTCACACATCATATCTATCATTTGTAATCAGTGAGTGTGGTTAGTGCTTTAGTCCTTAAAGCACAAAGAGTGTAGGGAGTAGTTGTACCCGTGTAAAGAACTCGACATCTAGCTTAGTGTCGGTAAAGTAAATCGGCGACGTCAGGTTGGTTCTACCTTGTGAAAGAACCCGGTGTTTAGCTTAGTACCGGAAAAGGAAGTAAGCGACGTGTAAAGGTTTTCTCCGCCTAGAAAAGGAGTTTGTTTCTTAGTGAAAGATAAACTCTCGAGTAGGAAACTCGGGGAGTGGAGTAGGGCAAGGAAGAGAGTCCTTGTAGCCGAACCACTATAAACAACAGTGTCGTGTGGTTTGATCTTTCCTCTCTTTATCTTTTGTTTACATTGTGTGATTATTTATTTGTGATTGTTTCCTTTGAAATTAACATATAGTAACAAAGCAAATAAAACTTGAAAAAACGGTAAAAACTATTCAACCCCCCTTCTAGTTTTCCACATACAAAATTAGCCCTGAAATAATTAAAACATCTCATATGTAATTTCGTGACTTGGCTAGAGTTTTGAGATTAAATATCTAAGTGATAACTAAATCATTTTTCGTACTCTCAGATCCTATGAAAAATTGGCCAGGTCGACACTAGATATGCCAAGTCTCGTTATTTTAGAAATCATTTTGATGTTCGAATTATACTTCAAAAGTCGGGCAAGCCAATGAAAATGAGACAAGGTTTTAAAATAAAATATGGAAAATTAGTTTTAAAGACTAGCGATGGACAAACTTTGGACACTAATATCTTTTAAACCACTCGATGGTTTTTCAAAGTTTTTCCTTCTAAATTAAGTTCACCATATGAACTTTATGATTCCAGAAACTTAGAATTTTTAAAGGTCTAAAGGGTTTCGAAAACTGGGTCAAAAGTTGAGAGGTTGATCGACAGTTTATGAAAAATAATAACTGGTAATTAAGTTGCTATTTGGGTGATATGATACAAACTTTGGACTTAATTATCTTTTGACTCGATTGATCATTTTAAATGATTCTTTCGCCTAATTAAAGTTTGCTGGGTGGTCTTCTTAAATACGAAAAACCAAAATTTATCATAGTCCCTAGATGGTCGATCTATAGGTCTAAAGTGAGACACCTGGTCGAATGAAAATCAAAATAATTATCTGGAAATTTCAGTTTTCATTTATAGCGATAAAGTCAGACTTTTGGAACTCAATATCTTTGTAAAGACTTAATCATTTTTCAAAATTCTTTTTCCTATATCAAGGTAGCTGGGTGAACTTAAATTACACCGAAAATCAGAATTTATGGGGGTCTCTAAGGGGTCGATCTATAGGCTAGAAGTTGGGCCTGTGGGTTGGTTTTGGACTTGACTGAAACACAGAAACATAACACGATTGGGTTGTTGGGGTTTTAAATGTTTCTAACGGAAATTTTATACATGTTATGATTATGTTTAATAAGTTTCAACATGTTCCACTCATGTTTGATTTATTTTAGCAAAGATTCGAATATATTGGGTGTATTATGTTTACTGATCGAACAAAGAGAGGAAAACAAAACAAACTTAAGTTTTTGATTATGATTTATTTTTAGTGATTATTAAGTGGTGTTTCTATGTATATATATAATAAATAAAACTGAATTAAAATGAATTTAGAACACTTACTTAAGGTTGTGGTCGACTAGGGTTTTGGTTGCCTAATGGATTGGTTTCCTTGAGCTCGATTGATTCTCTCCTCTTCCTGGCTTCTTAGGCTTTTGTGTGGTTCGTATACTAGGTTGGGATCAGTAGGGAAACAGAATAGGTTTGTGTTTGATGTTTTGGCCGAATAAGTGTGAGATGAAATGGGAAGTTTAAGCTGCTATTTATAGAAGAGAATATTTAGGGTTTTCTAAGGTTTTGTGGGAAGAGATAAGGGAACATGATGAGGAGACATATGCTGACAGAAAATGGTGAAACATGACACTTGGATAGGTGGAAAAGAAAGGAGATGAAGGAGGTGATGTGGCCGAATGTTCACCATGGTTTTTGTTCATACTTCTTAACCTAGTGTAAGGTTTTTGAGGACAAGAAGGTGTGTTTGTAGGAGAAGGCTGCCATGTGGGAGTCTTTAGGGTTAAGGAACATTAAAAGATGATAGGGATGGTTTCTAGTTTAGTTGAATTTTAACTAGGAAGGTAACTATGATTCGTATGGTGCATAAGGGTGTGGTACTTCATGCTTAGGTAGATGTATCCTAGGGTTTTAGTGAGCAACTAACTTAGTTCATAGGTTTTAGTTAATTATTTGTGTTAAAAACTATTTTTGAAATATATATGCATATAATTTTAATATATGTCGAATTGTTTAAAATTAAGAGAAATTCGATTTGTGTATTTAGATGTTGTATTATGAGCTTAAGAAGGTTGTACTAAAGTTTAGAAAATTAGAAAAATATAGTTTTAATAATTAGTTAAAAATTATTTGTAACTTTTTATTAAGTTAAAAGGTAATTAAATTGAATTTATTGTTTTTGTGCATTAGAAACTTGTACCCTGTGCTAAAAGATTTGTAAATATATTTAAGTAGTTTAGAAAATATAATTTATAAAAATTATGCATAATTGGTTTGTAATTTGTGCTTTAAAAATAATATAAATGAGATTTTAATAAGGGTTTTGTAAATAAATGAATTTATGCATAAATGACTTGTACTTTAGCTTAAATAACTTAATAATTTATAAAAATATTCTAGAAATAAATTAGAGTTTGTGAAATGTATGCATAAAATAACACTTATGTGAAATTAGGGTTTTATCGGGAACAAAATAGAATTAGGGTTTCTAGTGCTTTAGTAACTTGTACATTAACTCAGACATGTTGTATTTTTATGTTTTGAGGTTTAGTTGTTCATATTTGGTGTTGTGGTAAATTTTAGGGTTTCATAGAAACTCTATTCAGATAATGAATGTTTTGTTAAAGATTTTATCGTAAAGTGGTAAATGGTATTCTGTAATATTTTATATCATGATGTTTATAAAATAAACATTAGATTTGTTAGGCAGGTCTTGTGGGAGCACGTTTATCAATGATGTGATCTACGTCACATAAGATGAGAGATACATTTAAATAAATAAAAAAAAAATTTACCCGTGGAAAAAGGATAATAGTTCTGTATAGAAATTAAGAAATTTTACGAGTGGTTACAATTACCATGACTGGCTCTCCAATCCAGTGATGGTCAAGAAGAGTGATGGTAGTTGGCGGATGTGCGTGGATTTCACTGATCTCAACAAAGCATGTCCACAAGACTGCTACCCACTACCAGAGATAGACTGGAAGATAGAATCTTTATGCGGATACCTCTTTAAATGTTTTTTAGACGCATACAAAGGGTACCACCAAATCCAAATGGCTAAAGAAGACGAGGAAAAAACAGCCTTCCACACAAGCCAAGGTGTCTACTGTTATACAAAGATTCCTTTTGGCCTAAAGAATGCGGGCGCCACCTACCAGCGATTGGTAGATAATGCATTTGAAAAGCAAGTGGGCCGCAACCTAGAGGTCTATGTTGACGACCTTGTCATAAAAAGCCATACTGAAGACGAAGTGGTCCGCGACATTGAAGAAACATTTAGAACACTACGAAAGATCAACATGAAGTTAAATCCTAAGAAATGCACTTTTGGCGCTACAGAAGGCATGTTCCTTGGATACATGATAGAACCTGATGGCATTAAACCATGCCCAGAAAAAACAGAGGCTGTCATCCAACTCCCTTCACCACGCACGTTGAAAGAAGTCCATTCTCTGAATGGAAAACTAGTCGGGTTGAACAGATTCCTGTCCAAATCAGCAGATAAGTCACTCCCCCTCTTTAAAACACTCAAGAAGTGTACAAAAAAGGGAGACTTTCGTTGGACTACAGAAGCGGAAGAAGCTTTTACACAGCTTAAGCAACATATAGCAGCACTCCCCAAGCTAGTCTCACCCCGACCAGGGGAGGAGTTAATTGTGTACTTGTCTGTGACTCATGGAGCAGTCAGCGCGGTGCTACTGACAGATAGGAACTCCGTACAAACACCGGTATATTTTGTAAGCAAAGCGCTCAAGAAGACAGAGATTAACTATAGCCCAATGGAAAAGTTGGTCTTGGCATTAGTATTTGCCGCCAAAAGACTGCGCAGGTACTTTCAAGCACACCCAATAGCGGTGATCACAGACCAACCAATCAAGCAAGTTATCTCCAAACCCGACGCATCAGGGCGATTACAAAAGTGAAGTGTATTGCTAGGCGAGTATAACATCTCTTATAGACCACGCACTGCGGTTAAGGTGCAAATACTAGCAGACTTCATCATCGAAAAACCAGACACCGATGCTGCACCTCCATGGAGCGAGGTAGAACTACAAGAACCATGGGTCCTGTTCACGGATGGATCTTCATGCGTGGATGGGTCGGGCGCAGGCCTTATCCTCACCAATCCAGAAGGAATGGAATTCACTTACGTACTGCGCTTTGAATTCACAGCTACGAATAACGAGGCAGAGTATGAAGCCCTAATTGCTGGATTACGCATTGCAACTCGAATGGGTGTACGCAACCTAGAAGCAAATGTGGATTCCCGATTAGTAGCCAACCATGTGTTGGGCGAATATGTAGCTAAAGAGGATAACATGGTTCAATACCTCGACAAGACCAAGTCACTAATCCAAGGTTTTGACAGGTTTACCATTAAACAAGTTCCTAGAGGGGAAAACAAAAAAGCGGATGCGCTAAGCAAGATCGTATCTACAAGCTTTGCGCACCTGTCAAAACAAGTGTTGGTGGAGATCCTAAAGAACAAATCCATCTCGGAGATGGAGATATCTACGGTGATAGAGGAGCACGATCCTACATGGATGACCCCTATCGTCGAATTCATAAGCAAGGGCATACTGCCCCAGGAGCAGAAAGACGCTCGACGGATACGGCGCACAGCGCAGAGGTTCGAACTTCGAGATGGTATCCTATATCGGCGCTCATTTCTACAACCATGGCTTCGTTGCGTCGGACCTCTTCAAGCAGATTACGTACTCCAAGAGATCCACGCCGGTTCATGCAGTATGCATTCAGGACCACGGTCCGTCGTAGCACGAGCTTTGCGGTCAGGATACTACTGGCCCACTATGCATCACGATGCGTGTGATGTGATAAAGAAATGTAGCGACTGCCAAGTTCATAGACCCATCCCGCGCCAACCACAACAAGAGCTAATGCCTATCACTTCGCCATGGCCATTCTATAAGTGGGGTATCGACATTGCGGGTCCCTTCCCTGTTGCAGCAGGGGGATTGAAATTTCTTATTGTGGCTATAGACTACTTCACTAAGTGGATTGAGGCTAAAGCAGTGGCGACAATCACAGGTAATCAAGTAAAACGATTCGTTTGGGAAAATATTGTATGCCGCTTTGGATTACCTGGGGAAATCATTTCGGACAACGGAAAACAATTCCGCGATAACCCGTTCAAAGACTGGTGCGCAGAACTAAATATTACACAACACTTCGCGTCGGTTAAACACCCACAAACCAATGGTTTGGTTGAGCGCGCAAATCGTAGTCTAGGCGAAGGAATTAAAGCGCGCCTGGACAAACACAAAGGAAGATGGGTGGATGAATTGTCGCATGTCTTGTGGGCGCACCGCACGACAATCAAAGTTAGCAATGGAGACACTCCCTTTTCTCTTGTCTATGGGACAGAAGCTGTCATACCAGCTAAAATTGGGATGCCAACTATTCGTACCGCGGAAGTTAATGTCGCAACCAATGACGATGAACGGCGTATAGACTTGGACCTATTGGAAGAAAGGCGTGAACGCGCAGCTATACGTGAGGCAAAAGCCAAGTCAAAAATAAAGGGATACTACGATGCTAAAGTTCGAAGCACCTCATTCAGACCAGGCGACTTTGTATATCGCGCTAATGATGCGAGCCACGCAGAAGATACAGGTAAACTTGGACCAAAGTGGGAAGGACCCTATGAGGTCGTTAAAGCACTAGGAAAAGGCGCGTACAAGCTGCGTGACATGGATGGCCGTAAGCTACAACGCACATGGAATATTTGCAATCTCAAGAGATGCTATCTTTAGGAAAGGTTACGACCCCGCCCACGGACACTTCCGCACTTTAGTAAGTGCTCAATAAATATCCGTGTATTTACATTTTTGTTTCATCTAGGCAAATGTCTTTCTTTTTCCAAAAACATGCAAGTATTAATTAAATGTCGCGGTTTCTAGCTTAATCCGCGACACACTTTACTTTGTTTTTTACATATTATTTATGTCTCAATATTGTTGTTATATTACCTTTTGCCTACATGGCGTGCATGCACTTATTAAAACCCACGATGGTAAAGGATGAGTAAACCTACTAAATAACTCGTTGAGTAAGAGGGTTGCAAACCCATCAACATCGGATCACGAATCCTTGTTAAACACCTTACTCTCAAGACGTTGGAGTAAGTTCAATGTGCATCCTACGACGGATACACAACAATGCACACTGCGCGCGTTTAACAAATTAGGAGTTAAGACTCTTAACCCCTTGATATGGTATTCGCAGTACGCTGCATGTCAACCCATACACTTGTGAATTTCATATACATTCGCGCTTGACATTAAGTCATGAATTTTATACACGATTATGTTATAACTGATTATAGATTCCTGTAATCTTTTTTAAGTGCGTTTATATAACGGTTTGATTCTTAGACATAACATAGACGTCTTGTACGCAAAGACAGATAACTAAGTACAAACATCATAACCACAATCACATACAATATGCGTACAATCGCACATTCAAAATATCATTTTATTATGGACTACGAGTCCATACAAAGTATAGATTTAACATGCACATGTGCAACAAAATGTTAACCTATTACAAAACATCACCAAGTCAAAACAATCTAAAGGCTGTGGGAGCGTCTAAGCTCTGAACTGCTAACATGGTACGCAGCACTCCCAGCTTCCTCAAGCTTCTTTAGGAGATCATAATCCTTGGGCGACACTGTCGACACACTAACAGGTACTCCATCAGATCTTGGAATATGTGCAGCACCAATACCACAAAGGATGGCCTTCCCCTTCACACCCTGCTTCTTCGCAAGCCTCATGGCATGGGCCTCTAAGGATTCCTTCAGCGGGATTTCCTTCTCGAGGGCAAAAGGATTTAAGATGTTGCGAGGACGAGCAAAGATAGGTACCTGCAGCTGCGACACATCTGGCTTAAGAAAGTAATCAGGTTGTGCCTCTGCGTCCTCTGCTGCGTGCCTAGCCAAGGTTAACCCCTCCATAATAACACCTATGGGGTAATCTTGATCGCGCTCCAGTTGAGCAATGTGAGGAAGATCTAACAGCTTTATCTTCTCCATAGCAGCGACAAGCTCATCATAGGCATCAGCATTATAACCTGGTACTTGTGTGGCAGGCACTGTCAACAACTTGCTCTCAGAAAGCTCCTCTATAGCCTGCGCCTTGCCACGTGCCAACGCATGCTCAACAACATCCCCAAATGCCTCCCTCACCTCTTGAGACTCCAGAGTACTCAAAGCAGCAAGGCGTAAACCATGGCTGATAAGCCACCTGCGCTCAGCAATTGAAGATACTAGGTGTGGGTACAGCTCTTCATCATACTCAATACTGAGCTTGCGCAGTTTAACTTCCTGCTTCTCCAGCGACCCCTCCACAACCTTACGAAATTCATCTAATCTAGAGAAGTGAGCGTTCTTGTTAAGCTCCATGTACTTCAAGACCCAAAGACAAGTGGCCTTGTAATCTGTTAACCCAGCACGCTCTTGGCTCACTTGGGCAAGTAATGACATCTTCTCTTCAGCAAGCTTCTGGGCATACGCATCTGCTGCCTTTACCTCAGCCTAAGCATCAGCCAACTGCACCTTCAGAAGCGTAATCTCCTCATCTTTCTGCACACAGCGGCTACCTTCACCAGCATACCTTGCTTGTAGCCGTGCAACTAAGGAGGCCTGGTACGCAGCAGCCAAACCTAGCTCCTCTATCAGATGGTCCGTTGGCACATCCTCAAATGCCTTTAGCTCAGTCTCTTGGCTCTTCTGCGCAAGATCATCAGTATGTGAGGGACTCGCCTTGGGTGGCGAATTCCCAACACGCGCAGCATCATCATCAACAGCTTCAACACTGCACGCAAATAACAATGTTACTCTATAGTATCAACGCGGAATAAAGAACCGAAGATCTAAAGATACAAGTCTCATTACTTACTTGGGGGAAGGAGTTTTAGCTGGCGGCGCATCCTCTTCTGATGATGATTGCCCGCCAGAGATAACACGGCGCCTTCTTTTAGATGTACCCACGCCATCATCACCAGAAGTTTTCTTGCGCTTCACTCCTTGGCTAGCCTCCTCGGGCCCACTTTCAGCCATAGCAATCTCCACACTCTCTGACGAGTCTGTGTGCGATAGCTCTACCACAGGGACTTGTACCCCAGGAGTTGGAAAACTACAAATAGGAATCGCCTCTAAAAGAACTGGGGAGACATCCTCTGGTTCCTCCTGTACGATCTCCATAGTGCGCCCCGCGGTAGCCTCCAAAACTGGCTCCTCACCTTCTCTTAAAGGGCTCACTCCTACGGTCACCTGTTTGGGTATCGTCAAGCGCACCACGCTGAATAGATCTATCTCTGCGCAACAAACCACAAACAAACACAAAGAGGGTTACAAAAGCTACAATAGTAAAGAGCGCTTACACTACTAAGCGAAGGAGGAGAAAGGATAAGCACCCACCCCGGTTATTCTCATCCAAAAAGGTTGGCACCTCTTCAGGACCTCCGAAGTAGTTGCGACTAATGCCCATATGCACCAAAAACTCTTCTGGGTAAGCGTTGATAGGGATGCGATTGGCATTAATCGTTTCCGCATCATCTGCGTTATACGCTCTGGGGATGGGGCGCTCATCCTTCGGTAATGACCCTTGGGTATAGAACTCAAAATCCCATGGAAACAATGCATCATCAACCCAAAAGAATTTCTCCCTCCAATTCCTAAGTGCGTCTAACTTTTCCGTATAGCACTTCAGTCGCCCTGCGCGCTTGGAAAAGGACACCCACCCGTTTGACCACGACGAGTGATAAAACGCGCGGAACAGATGGATTGTGGGGTTAATCGCCAACAAGCGACAATTTACTTCAAAATTCATTATTTTTGCTGCACCTATACAGTGCAGTTGGGAAATATGGAGGCGATAGTAGTTTAAAACATCGCACAAGAATAGAGAAATGGGTACACGTTGGTTAGCGAATTCAAAGAAGCGTGTGTATACCCCTACTTTCCCTTCAGGGAAGTCCGCTATGGACGCAGTCACCACCGGAACCACCGGGTGCAACGCGATCAGGATATAATAATCCGAGGTGAACAGACGAAGTTCGTCCTCGATTATATCGGATGTAAAGTCGGTTAATTGAAGAACCATGGTTAGAATTCAATGGATTCTGCAGCGCACGCACTATTACCTTAAGAGTTGTTGATTTCTTGTTCGCTGTTTAGAGGTTTTAACAATGGTGGCAATGGACATTTTTACTGTGATAGCCACAGTGAAATGGAGACAACACTTTATATAGGGTTACATGCTCTCATGGATGATTGACATGTGTAACCCACTCGCTCCAATCGTGTGGCTGGGAGATCAAGAGGTGAAACACTTTTTCACCCACCCCTCACGATTTACGAGGGATATTCGGATTTACTTGGACTAGATTCATCGTATTGCTTTTAGGCGGGAAACACTTGAAACTTCCCCGCTAGGCATTCTGGAATATTTTTTCGCTACAGTGGTTAGTCTAGCATCCGCAGTTTCACCTTGCGCATACTAGACTGGGGGGACATGATGACGTATAGTCCGCACTCGGGTCACGAACCCGACCAATACTCAAGCCCATCACGCGTGGGCTATCACGATAAAGGTTTGGGCTTACAAACGGACCAAATCCGAAATCTATTATTGGCCTTGATATAGGATCTCTTATTTATGGGATAAGGATCAATGGACGAATAAGGCGGGATACGCCGAAGAGTAAGGAACACGAAACCAACAAGGATTTCGTGTGTATATAAAGGGCATCTCGGCTCTCATTAAAGGTATCATACGATAACCCTAACTCTTCACTAAAACCCTAAAACCGATTACTTACTCTCACGCCGGAGGATAATCGTGGGAGACAATCCCACGATAAGCCTAATGGTGTTTTTTGTTCTCTTAGTGCGCAGGTCTCAAGCATTAAGATTCAATTGATACGGGAACAGGAATCCAAACAAGGAACGTCCAACTTTTGTATCAACAATTACACTTATTAGTGTCCATGTCAAATGCTGGGATTAACCCATCTTTAGACATATCGTGCATACGTTTAAAGTGTACATGGCCAAGTCTAGCATGCCAAAGGATTGAATCATAAAGACTAGATGTAGATATAAAAGCAGAATCAACCACATCATGAACAATATTAAGTCTAAACATGTGATTACATAAATAACCAAATCCAATAAATACACCATTTTTAGACAAAACAAATTTATCAGATTCAATAACTTGTTTGTAACCACAATTATTCAAAATACTACTAGAAACTAAGTTTTTCCTAATAGCAGGAACATGTAAAACATTCAATAAAGTAACAATCTTTCCAGAACTAAACTTCAACTCAACACTTCCTCTTCCATGCACCAGGGCTGTTGACTCATTTCCCATATGAAGAATAGAACCATCATTCACTGACTCGTAGGTCTTGAACCAGCTTCTATCTTTACACACATGGATTGTAGCTCCAGAGTCAACCTACCAAGCAACATCATCATCCTGCACAAAGAACAATTCAGATATATATGTAATATAATAAATCCAAAAAGACTTATTAAATATATTCTGACCTTTCAGGGAATTGGAGTTACCATTCCCACTTGTGCCTGATCCATTGGTCTTATTGCCAATCTTTCCACCTTTACAATCCTTCCTGAAGTGTCCAGTTTTACCACACTTCCAACAAGTAGCTTTAGACTTCTTGTTAGGATCAGTTTTGGTGTTATCCTGATGTTTACGCTTGCCCTTGTTGTCATTGTACCTGGTGGAGTTGTTATGCTCCACCATATTGACAACTGATGGACCAGCAGCAGTGCTGCTCTTTGGCTTGTCAATTTCATGCGCTTTGAGTGATTCCTCAATGCGCAAATGACTGCCCAACTCAACTAGAGTTAACTCCTCCTTCTTATGCTTAAGCATATGCTTGAATTCTTTCCAAGAAGGAGGTAGCTTATCGATGATACAAGAGACTTGAATAGCCTCATCCATGTTCATCTTGTGTTGTGTGAAACGACCAAGTATACCAAGAAGTTCATACTTGATGTATCCTCTGCCATGTATTTGGCTTCCAGAGAATCCCATAGTTCTTGAGAAGATTCAACGTTTTGATAGATATCAAAGAGAGTATCAGACATACCATTGAGGATTAAACCTCTGCAGACATAGTCATCGTTCTCCCACTTGCTTGTATGAGTGAAAAAAGAGTATCAGACATACCATGGAAGTGTAATCGTATGTGGCCCGATCCCGTGACAACACTCATGACATATTGTATGAGTGAAAAAAGAGTCAAAGTCAACAAGCTCTCGTTGTTCCTTTATAATACACAACTCAGCTATAGGCTGAAGAATTAGCTTGAACCTGTTTTGGAAAATAAGATTGGTAAATTTATTAACACAACTTCAATCTAAAAGGTATTTATATATATATATATATATATATATATATATATATATATATATATATATATATATATATATATATATATATATATATATATATATCGTTGGTTTTTGGTGTGTCGTAGTGCACCCAAACAGGGTTAAGATAATCAATCAAGGGTACCGGATATGCACTTGAAGTCGTGTTATCACTTTCCAATAGAAACTATTCGACCCTATGCCTGGGTTGCACGAATATCTCTATGGGATAAAACCAAGTGATGTTCTTGTTCTAGGCACAAAGCAAGAACCGATCGTATATTTAGTGTTTAGGGTTTTCTGTCGTGTTATTCATGCCATGTGATAATCTCTATTTATAGAGTCTACTCAAAACCCTAGCCCATGGAATTATGAATAATTAACGGCCCATTAATTATCCATAATAGTTTCCATAATTGTAGGAGTCGGTGGTTATACCAGCAGCAGAGTCTGATGCCTTGCAGCAGGACAAATTCACTAGCAGCAGGATTGATAGTGCTTAGCAGCAGGATCAACACTAGCAGCAGAATTGATACTAGCAGCAGGATTAATAAAGCTATCAGCAGCAATGAAGCTATCAGCAGGAATGACAATGCTAGCAGCAGGAACAGATAATGCTAGCAGCAGAATCAACTGCATCAGCAACATTGTCATTTATACTTAGCAGCTTCACACCAAACCACATAACATGAGTCAGGGTGTTCATTGACCTGATGGGTGTATACTCCATACCTCCAAACCCATTACCAGGTGTAAACTCATCCCTCAAGTGCACTAAATTTTCCAACATATAATATATATATATATATATATAATATATATATATATATATGTATATATATATATATATATATATATATATATATATATATATATATATATATATATATATATATATATATATATATATATATATATATGTATATAAATAAAAAAAATTAAAAAAAAATCTTTAAAATTAAGAAATATGGAAGAACATAATCACAGGTTTGACGACTTTACTTTGCCTCAGAAACATTCTTCAGCATGACCATTGATGACCCATGATCTTTTACAATACGCTCATCATTCGAAAGATTAAAAGCCACAGTTTGAGGTCCTTTCACATCCTTCATCAACATAATAAAATAATATCATACTTTAATCATATATTACGGGTCAAACATGTAAAATGAGACAGGGAGCATGCCAAATGGGTCCAAAAAGTCGCTAGTCACCCTAAGTGTATTTATAAAGCATAATACTGTACGCATAGATTGGCCTGATCCATTGGTATTATGTATTAGACTGATAACATGTTTACTATATATATATATATATATAAAATAAAAATAAAATCTTTAAAATTAAGAAATATGGAAGAACATAATCACAGGTTTGACGACTTTACTTTGCCTCAGAAACATTCTTCAGCATGACCATTGATGACCCATGATCTTTTACAATACGCTCATCATTCGGAAGATTAAAAGCCACAGTTTGAGGTCCTTTCACATCCTTCATCAACATAATAAAATAATGTCATACTTTAATCATATATTACGGGTCAAACATGTAAAATGAGACAGGGAGCATGCCAAATGGGTCCAAAAAGTCGCTAGTCACCCTAAGTGTATTTATAAAGCATAATACTGTACGCATAGATTGGCATGATCCATTGTTATTATGTATTAGACTGATAACATGTTTACTCAACTATCAGGCGGGTCAAAGGTTTCATTTTATGGATGGAGAGCTCACCCCTGAATTGTATACAAGCTGAATGACGCGAATAGGTGCAGATATGACATCTTTTGATTTGTACATGTCATCCATTGGAAGATTTTGTTCCAAAACCTACATAATGGAATTCATTAGCTAAACAAAAGCATCATTTATAAATATACTATAATTAAATTAGTTCATGAGTATAATCCAAATTTCTACCTGCAACTGATCCCCAAAGAGTTTGAGTTGAGTGGTTGCTTTATCATCCCGAACACCAATAAATGCCTCAAATGTGGCCTGAGTACATAACAGCAAGAAGTACTTGATATTTCAACTAGTAAAACCTCAAACTAAGCATAAATACTACTCCGTATTTCTTTATGCCACTAAATACTTATAAGATTAGAACCAAATTGTTATACGAGTAAACAAATTGAAAGTTGATTTATCAAACTTAAATCACATATACTACTAAATGAAAAAGAGACACGATTACCTTGTATTCGAATAGTGTTAGAGTTTATGTATAATTATTAATATAAGTATGTCCGGTTTCGAACCCGAGACTCGGGATTGCACACAATGCGTGAGAGTTCCAATAGTTCGAATGAATTAAATATATTTTATATTTATATTTATTCATTTCACTAAATAGCACTTAACGACAGTTAGTACTTAACGGGGTTTGGATAACGCTCGTTAAAGGACTAATATTGCAAAGATGGAAAGAAGAATCTAGAACCCCATTGGGCTCTAGAGGCCGGCCATACCCTTAGGGTTATGGGTCGGTTTTGGTTTCTTTGGGAGCAAGACAAAGGAAACTATAAATACATCCCATTGTGTTTCATTGTTTCCCTAATCTTGAATCCCTAACTTGCCAACTTCTTTCTCCTCTTCTTCTCTAAGCACATCTAGTCGATCCATTTTTTTAAGTTCACTAGAACTTGGTCGATCTATTTTGCTTGCAAGTGTTGGTTTTGTTAGTGATCTTGAACCTAGCTTTTCCTATTGGAACGCTATCATTACGTGTGTACAAGAACGAGTAACAACCTTACTTTAGGTTGTGTGTTTGCCTTGTGTCAATCCACATATAATCCCAATTAGGGTTTATATAACTTGTTCTTGGAGATCCGATTCCTTGTTCTTGCTAGGAATCAATAAGGTATGTTTTCTAATTAGTTTAATTAATTACATGTTCATTGTAGATCCTTCCGCTGCGTGTTCTTGATGTTATTATATGTTTATAGTTTTTTTATGATTCATATATTCCAACAGTGGCATCATGAGCCTCGTTTTGAACTTGTAATTAATTACTAAAACCTAAAAATTGAATCTTGATTAGATACATGCAATTTATGTTCTAGGGTTTTGATTTTGAAACCCTAAATTTATTAAAGTGGGTCGATACCCATTTTTTTTAGGGTTTAAGTTTTGTTTTTTAATTAAAACTTGTAGAAACCCTAGGTTTGCAGGGATTTTTAGGGATTAATTTGTGAATACCGTATGTGATGTCACTAAATTAATTAGATACGTACAAGATATTGACATAATAATATGGACTGCATGATTATGTGATCAATATGGTATCCATGACAAAATCTTGCATATTTTGTCATGGTTTGATTTGTATGTTTGATTTAATTATTTGCTACATGTTATGTTTAATAAATCTTTAATTGGGGAAGACCTCAATATATATTAATTAATGGTTATGTGCAATATGGTATTTAATTAACTAAAACTTACGCGGCCAAATTATTTGGCGTCTGTGGACCATTGGGCACAATGAGCTCGAAAACCAATGGGAGTTTTGTTAATTACATACATTAATTTTCACATAGAATTAATAATAGGATTTATTGAAAAAAAGGTTTGCATATGGCTATATGATATTGTTATGATCATATATTTGTTATTAAGTGTTTATTTATTTTGTAATTACTTGATCTTTTGTGTTTAATATTATGATGGATTGTAACACCAAAAGAGGGTAATTTATCAAATAAAAATAAATAAGACTAATAACTATGAAACCTTTGTGGAAAACCTTTTATTGCCAAGTCTTATGTGCCGATAGTGGTTCGCTTCATACGGTAATTTGCTCCCAGGCGAGACTAGCAATAAAATTGTTTACTACATATTTTTTAAGCAAGAAAATCATATGTTTTAATTAAGTGATGTGACTGTACAAAAGTGGTCGAAGCGGCGGACCTAAAATTGACAAACTAGAAAGTGGGTTTAAGGTTGGTTCACATTAAATTGTGACCTTAGAGTGGCACGGTTTTAACCAGCTTCGGCGGCTGTCGTCCCTACGCTCGCCTGTGCGTCAATTTTAGACTTACCAAGTACACCATGATTAAGTGTGAAGCATCTTAAGGCAATGTTGTAAGTTTCTCAATGCCATTAATTAAAACTTTGATGATTTGAGCTGAACTAATGTATCGAATGAGTAAACTGTTTTTGAAAATATATATGCTACAAAGATGAATGCATGACATCTTTGTACATACTTTTTGATTATTCACATCAAAAAAAAAATTTATACCCTTTGAAAATTTAAGTAATATGCCATCCAACTAAATAAGAAACACCTAAAGTTACATCCTACATTGCTGGCAGCCAAAGCTGAAGGTTAATGTTCAAAGGATGGGAACTTAAGGGTAAAATTGAGTACTTTCATTACTTGCAGCCAAAGCTGGTGTAATGAAACGACGTCAATATACAAGTTTCTTAAGTTGGTTAACTTAATTGAGCACTTTCATTACTTGCAGCCAAAGCTGAGGTAATAAAACAGCGTCAAGGCATAAAATATTTGGGGATGAAACATGCTTACATTTTGCAACTGATGTTGGCAATATAATGTAAGTCCCATGATTTCTAGGAATTGCAATTTGACATTGGCAATTGGGTGAACCTGTACCTTGTTGAGTACTTTCATTACTTGCAGCCAAAGCTGGTGTAAATGAAATGACGTCAATTAGGATCCTAGTTTTCAATTAAATTAAATGGTTATTTTTACCAATGGGTGTTTAATTTTCTTGAAAAGGCTATTATCAAAATACTAATTTTGAACTTTTTTCTGTAGAAATGGCCGAACCCGGAAATTCGTCAAACATAACTTCTTCCTTCAAGATGATGCTTGAAAAGGAAAAGTTGACTGGGACTAAAAAATTTAACGATTGGTATCGCAATCTTAGGATTGTTCTAAGGATAGCCAAGCGTTATGATTATCTTAGTATTCCTCTTCCGGTTGCTCCTCCTGCTAACTCTACTAATGAAATACTTAGAGAGTTTAATGAAGAATATGACAAGCACAATGAAGCTAGTTGTATCATGCTATCGGGGATGGATCCTCAACTGGTAAAACAGTTTGAGAATTATGGTCCAATGGACATGATTGAGGCACTCAAACGCATGTTTGAAAAACCTCCAATGACTGAGCTATATGATTTGCTAGATTCTATAGCCAAGTGCAAGCAGGATGCAACAAAACCCGTGAGTAATCATATACTAGAGATGAAAGGATATCTTGACCAGTTGGATGCACTCGGTTGCGGGTATGTGGAAAATGTTAAAGTTGGCCTCATCAACCGATCCCTCAATGAGGAATTGTATGGTGATTTTGTGCGTAACTTTAATATGCATTGCAAGGGGAAGACATTTAATGACTTGCATGCAATGCTCATTGAACATGAGAAAGGACTTACTAAGAAAGCTCCTACACCTCCAGTGATGGCAATCAGAGGTGGTAGAATAGCTAAGCCCAGAAAACCGCAGCATGTGAACAAGAAAGGAAAGGCTAAAGCTGACAAGGGTAAGCAGATTATGACTTACCAGCAAAAGCCAAAGAAGCAGAATCCTCATCACAAGAAGGATTATCCTAAAAAGGATACGGCTGCTTGTCACCACTGCAATACTCCTGGACACTGGAAGAGGGACTATCCATTGCTACTTGAGGAGTGTCGCAAGAATAAGAATGCCAAAGCTGGGCAGGGCGCCAGCACTTCAGGTATTTTTATGGTTGAATTATTTTCTTTTCCTCGTAAGCAAAATGCCTGGATATATGATACAAGATACGGTACTCACATTTGTAATGCATCGCAGGGGCTTAGAGGAGCGAAGAAGCTGAACTATGGAGAATGTTACTTGTATGTCGGCAACGGGATACGTGCAGCTATGGAAGCCATAGGGACTTTTGATCTAGTTTTACCTTCGGGTTTAATTTTAGTCTTGAACAATTGTCATTTTGCAACTTCTATTGTTAGAGGTGTTATTTCAGTTTCTTTGTTATTGGATGATGGTTTTGATCACACTTTTAATAAAAATGGAATTTCTGTTTCTTTAAATTCTGTTTTTTACTTTAATGCTATTTCAATTAATGGTGTGTTTGAAATAGACATGGATAATCATGTCTCCAATAAGAATAATTCTATGTATAGCATCGAAAATAAGAGAATCAAGTCTAACTTGGATACGTCTTATTTATGGCACTGTCGTCTTGCTCATATAAGCAAGAAACGCATGCAAAAGCTGCAACATGATGGGCTTCTGCGCAAAACCAATGATGATGCATTGGATAAATGCGAATCTTGCATATCTGGGAAGATGACAAAGAAATCTTTCCATAGTAATATGGAAAAGGCTTCTGAACTACTTGGATTAATACACATGGATGTGTGTGGTCCACTCAGACATGTGTCTAAACACGGTGCTACCTACTTCTTGACCTTCACAGATGACTATAGTCGTTATGGTTATGTTTATTTAATTAAACATAAACATGAAGTCTTTGAAACATTCAAGGTTTTTAAAAATGAAGTAGAACTACAACTCGGAAAGAAGATCAAGGCACTTCAATTCGATCGTGGTGGTGAATATTTAAGCCAAGAGTTTAAAGATTATCTAGCTGAGTGTGGCATTGTCCAACAACTCACCTCTCCTTATACACCACAGAAAAATGGTGTATCTGAAAGGAGAAATCATACATTGTTAGATATGGTACGATCTATGTTTAATCTTACAACTCTTCTCTTATCCTTTTGGGACTATGCTCTTGAGACAGCTGTTCACGTGTTGAATAGGATTCTAACTAAGAAGGTTGATAAGACTCCATATGAAGTATGGACAGGAAAAGCTTCCAACTTTTCTTACTTAAAGGTCTGGGGTTGTGAGGCGTTTGTTAAACGTGACTCACCTGATAAACTCCAACAAAGATCTGTTAAGTGTATCTTCGTAGGATACCCTAAGGAAACTAAGGGTTACTACTTTTACTTCCCACCTGAAAATAAAGTCATAGTTGCTAGATATGGTGACTTTCTTGAAGATAATCTAATATCTCAAGAAATCAGTGGGAGGGTATTTGATCTGGAGAATGATCAAGAAGATACATCACCTTCTGAAGGCACTAACACACTTCCTGTGGAACCTGAGAGTTTAGGTCCTCCACCAGAAGTTGATGTGGTACCCATCCGTAGATCTTCAAGATCTACAAAGGCTCCTAAACGTCTATGTTTAAACGTAGAGTGTGAGGAAACTATACTAGGGGATCTTGATGAGCCAACTAGTTATAGAGCTGCCATTAATAGTCCTGAAAAGGATAAATGGCAGGTAGCCATGGATGGGGAAATGCAATCCATGAAAGACAACAAAGTCTGGACTGAAGTAGACCTTCCTCCCAATGCTAAGGTAGTTGGGTGTAAGTGGCTCTTCAAAAAGAAGACTGACATGGATGGCAATGTACACACCTACAAAGCTCGTTTGGTGGTCAAGGGCTTTACCCAAACATATGGTATTGACTATGAGGAGACCTTTTCTCCTGTAGCCGATATTAGAGCTATTAGGATTCTCATAGCCATAGCAGCCTACCATGACTATGAGATTTGGCAGATGGATGTCAAAACCGCTTTTCTGAATGGTCGCCTAGATGAAGATATCTTCATGGCGCAACCTGAGGGTTTTGTTAATCCACGTTTTCCCGAGCGTGTATGCAAACTTCAAAGATCCATTTATGGATTAAAGCAAGCATCCAGGCAATTGAATAGGAAATTTGATGAGGAAATCAAGAAGTTTAGATTTACTCAAAATTTCGATGAGCCATGTGTATACCACAAAGTTAGTGGGAGTAACACTACTTTTCTTGTCCTATATTTCGATGACATATTAATCATGGGAAATTATATACCTAGTCTTAATGAAGTTAAGAATTATCTAAGTACATGTTTTTCCATGAAGGATTTAGGAGAAGCAGCTTACATCCTTGGAATCAAGATCTATCGTGACAGATCTAAGCGGTTAATCGGATTAAGCCAAAGTGCTTACATGGATAAAATATTGAAGAGATTCAATATTCAAAATTCCAAGAAAGGATATTTGCCCATGCAAGTAGAATATGGCTTAAGCAGCGAAGTGTTGACATATATATAATGCCTAAAAAACATTATTAATACTTATTCATATCTCTATGTTTTAATGATCACAAAACACAAACTCATTAAACATAAACTTATCTAACAAACAAGTATTTAGTTGTAAATATTCACTTCTACAACTCAAATCACTTAAGGTATGAATGAACTAATGCTTAGTACATTATATAATCAAAGGAACTTTTTCTTAATCTCCAAACTTTTTATAAAATGTCAAAAACATTTTATATATTTTTGAAAAACATTTTTGGTATTAAATAAATATGTTTAATCTTTTATAAAAATATGAATTCAAATTTTCAACCAAAAATGGCAAAAATGTCCCAGAAAAACCTTCCCCACAAAAGGACAAAATTGGCCAACGGTTCAGTAGGGCGGCCCCCTTAATTATAAAGGTGGTCCCCTTAATAATTAAGGGGACCGTCCCCCTATTTAAGGGGACCGCCCCGCTCCAGTAGCTTACCAGTTGTCTAATTTTGTGCCTATAAATACCAGCCTTCCCCTGGATTATTTCTCACCTTTTGCACCTCAAACTTTCTGTTTTAAATCTCTTCTAATTTTTCTAAAGTCCTTTGATCATATTCTCTTAAGCATTGGTTTCTAAGTGATCCAAGCTTCCACCATCAAAAGTGCAAAAGAAGAACACTACTTCAACTAGAGAAGAAGTGTTATTGTTTATTTCATTCAATTGTGTTGTTGGGTAAATTGTTGTATAGTTGTGATAAGTAGATCTACGTGTAAGTAAGTAGTTGTGTTGTAAAGTAGTTGTGAAGTAGTTGTGAAGTAGTCGTGAAGAAAGTCATGAAGAAGCCATGAAGAAGTCGTGAAGCCGGTGTGAAGAAGTCGTGAAGAAGTTGTGTATAAGTCGTGTAGAAGTTGTGAGATTGGTTCTAGCTACGATTAGAACTCGACATTTAGCTTTGTGTCGTTAAGCCGGTTTAAGCGAAAGTTGTGTAAGGTTTTCGCCGCCAAAAGGGAGTTTGTTGACATAGTGAAGTGAACTCTCGAGTAGGTGACTCGAGGAGTGGAGTAGGGCAAGGAAGGTGTCCTTGTAGCCGAACCACTATAAATCTCCGTGTTGTGGTATGATCTTTCCATCCCTATCTTTCATTTCATCTTATGTACTTTACTTACATTGTTTATATATACATGCTTATATTTGTTCATATAGATCAAGAGTTGAATTCACATAATATCGAATCGAAGTTTTTTTAAAAAAAAGGCAAAACAAAAGTTTTCATAAATTAAAAAGACGTAAAACTATTCAACCCCCCTTCTAGTTTTCCACAATTGGTATCAGGAGCCAGGTCAAACAAGATTTTTAAAATAAACTGTATTCTAAAACTTGAAACGATCTATGGAATCTGAAAAATATTTAGAAGGGCAATCTATGCAAAGACCACCACTATTTGAAAGTGATGGATTTTTATATTGGAAAAATCGATTTGAAACCTATGTGAAGTCAAAAGATCTAGATCTTTGGCATGTTATTACTTATGGTGATTTTTTACCTATTCAACATAATTTTGAAACTAAAAAGGATGAAGTTGTACCTTTTGAAAAACAAAGTGATGATTTAAAAAGAAAGCTTTCTAAAGATAACGAGGCAATAATGGTTATTTATAATGCGCTACCACGTAAAGAATACGAAAGGATCTTTATGTGTGAAACCGCAAAAGAAATTTGGAACTCTTTACTAATAACTCACCAAGGTAATAGTCAAGTCAAAGATAATAAAATAGATCTTCTTCTTCAAAAATATGAACAATTTACGATTCCGGAAGAGGAATCAATTGATAATGCTTTTGCTAGGTTTAACACAATCATCACAAGTTTAAAGGCACTTGATGAGAGCTTTTCTAGTAAGAATTTTGTTAGGAAGTTTCTTAGGGCTCTTCATCCAAAATGGCGAGCTAAAGTGACGGCAATTGAAGAATCAAAGAACTTGTTAACTCTCTTCACGAGTTGATGGGCAATTTGAAGGTCTACGAAGCAATAATCAAGAAAGACTCCGAGATGGTCAAGGGAAAGAAAGAGCAAAGCAAGTCGATCGCGTTGAAAGCTAGGAAAGTATCAAGTGACGAGGATAGCTCAATGATTAACTCAAATAAGTACATATTATTACTATCATTTATCCTATTAATTTGACTTGTTTTACTATATTATGTATGAGGATTGATACTTAATCGTTTACTTTTGTAATTCTCAGTTGAAAACAAGCATTTGGTGAAACTTGGCGATTTTGGACTAATTATGGGGCAAAACATGCAAGAAGTTAAGAGTCTACTGAAATGGACAAGATCAAGACTAATCTGCTCCAGATGCGCCGCATCTTGCTTATCACATATGGCGCATCGCTATCAAGATCTCACCAGATACGATCCAAGATTCAAGAGGACATGCGCCGCATCCAAAGATAAAGATACGCCGCATCTTCTGGCGGTGTACGAATATTCCTGAATATTATAATCATGGACCCCACGCGAAGTCAAGTAAATGCGCCGCATCTACTTACTAGATGCGCCGCATCTTACCCTCAGACAGAAACTATAAATACCCCAAGACCAGACGAATTCGATGTGACATATATTATATACGTGACCGAAGACCGGAAACCTAGGACGAATTCAGTCAAGGCAGCAGCACAAGACACACCCAAATCAAAGATACAAGAGCTGTAAGAAGGTGCTGCATGTGTTTAATTCATTAAGTAGTTTTGTTTTATTGTGTTAGTAAACTTTAATTCATCAAGATTGGTGGCTTGTGTAATGTGACAACGGAAAGATTGCACTCCCTTAAAACTGCTTTCTCATTAATTAAAGTTTATATGTTGATGTCATTGGTGACTTTTATTAGTGCATTGATAACCTCTGTGTCTAGCTGAGCGTTGATCGGGCGCCATGCCTCTGCCCTCGCCTATTTATTAGATCGCCTATGCATTCTATGGTCTGTAGAAAAGTAGGAGAAAGATAAATAGGATAGTCATAAGTAATCATTAAGGGTTTACTCGCCGATAAGATTAGAACCAACGAGAAAGGACTTAATCTCGGTGCGTTGCATCGAACTATACACTTCATATAACACTAGCAATAAAACAAGTGACAAACTACTTATCATAAGGAAAGCCCTCTTATTGTCTCGAGTATTTATCTTTGTACGTGTGTGCTACTTGCTGATTCGTGCCTATTGGTTTAGTTTATTATTTAATTGCAACCAAATCGTGCCAGTCTCTCAGGCTGAAACCCCCTTGCGTTAGATTCGATTGTATAGCTAACTTAATATATTAAAATACTGATTAGAATAACTAGATAATACGTTCCACTCTTAGTGATCGACACTCTACTTACCATTATATTCATACTGACCGGGTACACTGCTCGTTAAGTGTGTGTGTTATTGATAAGTCGGCTAAATATAAATTTAAAACTTGAGTAGGCATTAATACTGCTAAACAGCAACGACACATCGCACGCATCAAGTTTTTGGCGCCGCTGCCGGGGAGTGAATTGTTATTATCTGTTAATTTGATTAGTATTTTAATTAGGTTTTTAATTTTTTTTTATCTAACTGCTAATTTTGTTGTGTATTAGATTAATTTGCATTCATTGTATTATTTTGCATATTTTCTGTTTTTGTGTGTTATTTGTTTGCTTTTGTTTGTGTTTATTTTCGTGTGTGTTTATTTGTTTTAATTTTTCGTATTTTTTGTGTACTGCTATCGTTGTACTGAGCTAAATCGAACAATACGGCGCATCTGATTTATTAGATACGGCGTATTGCGTTCAATTTTTATAAAATACAACGCGTTTAATTAATTCGATACGACGCATCTTTTCCCCAAGATACGGCGTATCTGTTTTTGATAAAAAAAAAATTTCTAAACGTTAACGCCATACGACGCATCTGCTTCAGCAGATACGGCGTATCTATTATTTTAATTAAAAACAGTTTTTGAATTATTAAACAGATACGGCGTATCGATTTTTATCGATACGGCGCATCCTCTGAATCAAAAATCTTATATTTTGAAACGTAACGAAAATACGGCGCATTAACTTTTGTTAATACGACGAATATAATTTGATAAATATTATTGATTTTTGATATTTACTTTGATCGGTCCGCTACTCTCGTGTGCAAGTTGTTTATTTTCAGGATAAATGATGACTCGAGAATCACCATGAAAGATTACATTCTGAACCATACCGAGAGAAGCTAGCTGGAATGATCATACATAAGACAGCGAGAGTGGAGGAAAACGTCGCAGAACTATACGGGAACATCTTTCGGATGAAGGAAGAAGGATGGACCGTGACAAGAACTAAATGAAGAGCTGAACGTGAGTCTAACTTGAAGACTCTGGAATAAAGACAAGTGCTTACCGGGAGACAACCCGGATTTATCTTTTAATTTTCTGTTTGTGTCGAGTCAGTCAGGCCGCAGAGGATACGGCGCATCTCAATCCTGAGATGCGACGCATCTCCTGCAATGGTCATATCTTTACTTTTCTGCATTTTTACTTTTCGAATTTAAAACTTTTTATCAGTTTATTTTAATGCGGCGCATCCCTGGTTAAGGATGAGGCGCATCTTTTATTCTGATCCGTATTTATTCCAGGCTCGATACGGCATATCTTCTTCCATAAGATACGGCGCATCGACTGACCTGATGATTTTCATTTTTAATTTTTATGTTTTATTTTTACCTAACTACTAATGTGTTATGCAAGTTTGAACCTTTCTTACCTTAGGTGTGTTTTGAAGCCTTGGTGGTATTATAGATTCCTGCATTTCCTGTGGATACATCGAATATGAAGCTTAAACGTTCTAATCCACAAGAAAGATGATTTTTGCTCTTATACAAATGGAGGATCATACCGAGCAAATCTCAGGGGAGTTTTTCTGTTCTAATTCTTTTATTTTCCATTTTTTAACCTTTAATACAAACAACGAGGACGTTGTTTAACTTAAGTGGGGGGATTGGAGAATTAGAACACTTAACATTTACTTGTCCTAAACTTTTCAAAATATGCTTAAAATGTGCTTAATATATAAAAATTTAAAATTTTAGCATGTTTTTGTTTAAAGTCTAAGTTGCATAGCTGCACACATGACGTTATTTTTCAAAAATTGTGATTTTTCAAAACTCACAAATCTATGAGTGTGCCGTGGACTTGTAAACTTTAGAACTTGGCTTGTATACTATTCGAGACCACCATAATAAGTATTATTTATATAATTGGAATGACTTATCTAAATTGGTAAATTTCTAGGATTACACCCAAATAGCCTTTATATGTTATGTGTTATTAGCTAACTACACTGGTTAGTTAACCCCCGTATAAAACCTTTTTGTTACTCTCATTTTTAGAGTAAGATACCCCTAGAAAAACACTCAGAGCCATTCCTTTCGTTTCTTACACCTTTGTTAAAATGTTTCGTTACACCCTTACACCTTAGCCTACCCTGTAGATTAGAATCCGTGGTTGGTTAATTGCTATAGGCAAAGTGTGTTTCCTTACATTACCTGTGTTCGCGTGCGTAATTCATTATCTATGGTTAGGTCGGGAAATTGCACAATGCAATTGGAGTGAAAGTAAATATTGTATATCTTTGAGTTTATTTTTCGTGTGTTTACTACTTTCAGTATTACCGTTATTTCTGAAGTCATGAAAAATATGGAAAAATTATCCAGAATTATCATTATAGTGATGTGGTGAAATTTTACACATCTATGTTTATGTTTATTAAAAAAAAAAAAAAAAAAAAAAAAAATCGAAAAAATGAGAAAAGAAAAAGAAAAAAAAGAAGAAGAAAGTTGGATGTTTGTTTTTAACCAACGATGTAAAGTTATGTAAGTGGTCGATATCACCACTAATTGTTGTATTATATCTATGGATTGAATGGGAGTTGGCAGTTATGGGAACGTCAACTAAGGTTTATTCTTTGATTAAGATCTTGTTGAGTATAATTCGTGTCTACCTAAAGCGTGTGCTTCAAGTGTTAAAGCGTGAGTTATTCAATGATATGAGTCTTATTCATGGGATGGTTGGGATAGTGATTAACCACACTTAGGATTTTAATTTATTTGTTTCGTTTATTTTTCATTTTACACCAATTTATATACCAAAAATTATCCATACCCTTTATTATTCTTTATCCAACCAAACCTTTGATTTATTGAGATTAGGGATTTGAGCAATCTTAAGTATCGTAGTCGTGGATTCGGCTATGTATTTATGATTTTGTCGCCCTTTTTGATATATTATTATTGGTAAAGTTTGGACCTATCTTTAGCCTATTCGAGTTAAGGATTTGAGCAATTGCAAGTATCGTGTTCGTGGATTCGATCATGTATTTGTGATTTTGTCGCCTTTTCTGGAATTTGAAATCGATAGAGATTAAGAATAATTAATCCTTAAACCTCAAAACCCTTTTTACCGCTTTAGACTTGTTATTCCTTAGCTTTAGTGGTGGAGAGGTGTATACTTTCCAAGCTTATGATAGAATATTCGTCGTGACTGGACAGTTAAACGATTAGATTTGCTTTTATCGAAATATTTTATTCTACTTCTAATTCGTTAAGTGTTTAGTTGTGTGATTATGACAAAAATGAATACATGCTTAAATATAAAAATAAATCCTAATATCTTTTAGGATACATTTTCATAAGATTAATTCTAAGGTTTACTTGGGGACAAGTAAAGTTCAAGTGGGGGGATATTTGATGAACCCAAATAAGTACATATTATTACTATCATTTATCCTATTAATTTGACTTGTTTTACTATATTATGTATGAGGATTGATACTTAATCGTTTACTTTTGTAATTCTCAGTTGAAAACAAGCATTTGGTGAAACTTGGCGATTTTGGACTAATTATGGGGCAAAACATGCAAGAAGTTAAGAGTCTACTGAAATGGACAAGATCAAGTCTAATCTGCTCCAGATGCGCCGCATCTTGCTTATCACATACGGCGCATCGCTATCAAGATCTCACTAGATACGATCCAAGATTCAAGAGGACATGCGCCGCATCCAAAGATAAAGATACGCCGCATCTTCTGGCGGTGTACGAATATTCCTGAATATTATAATCTTGGACCCCACGCGAAGTTAAGTAAATGCGCCGCATCTACTTACTAGATGCGCCGCATCTTACCCTCAGACAGAAACTATAAATACCCCAAGACCAGACGAATTCGATGTGACATATATTATATACGTGACCGAAGACCAGAAACCTAGGATGAATTCAGTCAAGGCAGCAGCACA
Source organism: Artemisia tridentata subsp. tridentata (assembly GCA_021014915.2). Taxonomy (NCBI): domain Eukaryota; kingdom Viridiplantae; phylum Streptophyta; class Magnoliopsida; order Asterales; family Asteraceae; genus Artemisia; species Artemisia tridentata. Next base: position 41,109,954 of record CP139505.1, read on the forward strand.
AGACACACCCAAATCAAAGATACAAGAGCTGTAAGAAGGTGCTGCATGTGTTTAATTCATTAAGTAGTTTTGTTTTATTGTGTTAGTAAACTTTAATTCATCAAGATTGGTGGCTTGTGTAATGTGACAACGGAAAGATTGCACTCTCTTAAAACTGCTTTCTCATTAATTAAAGTTTATATGTTGATGACATTGGTGACTTTTATTAGTGCATTGATAACCTCTGTGTCTAGCTGAGCGTTGATCGGGTCGCCATGCCTCTGCCCTCGCCTATTTATTAGATCGCCTATGCATTCTATGGTCTGTAGAAAAGTAGGAGAAAGATAAATAGGATAGTCATAAGTAATCATTAAGGGTTTACTCGCCGATAAGATTAGAACCAACGAGAAAGGACTTAATCTCGGTGCGTTGCATCGAACTATACACTTCATATAACACTAGCAATAAAACAAGTGACAAACTACTTATCATAAGGACAACCCTCTTATTGTCTCGAGTATTTATCTGTGTACGTGTGTGCTACTTGCTGATTCGTGCCTATTGGTTTAGTTTATTATTTAATTGCAACCAAATCGTGCCAGTCTCTCAGGCTGAAACCCCCTTGCGTTAGATTAGATTGTATAGCTAACTTAATATATTATAATACTGATTAGAATAACTAGATAATACGTTCCACTCTTAGTGATCGACACTCTACTTAACATTATATTCATACTGACCGGGTACACTGCTCGTTAAGTGTGTGTGTTATTGATAAGTCAGCTAAATATAAATTTAAAACTTGAGTAGGCATTAATACTGCTAAACCGCAACGACACATCGCACGCATCACTCAACCTCCGAAAGTGATGATGAAGAATATGCTATGGCCGTAAGAGACTTCAAGAAATTCTTCAAAAGACGAGGAAGATTTGTTAGACAACCATATGATGAAAGAAAGACACTCCAAAGAAATAAAGATGACAAAGCTATCAAGAGTGAAAGGAAGTGTTTCAAATGCGGTGATCCAAATCATCTCATCGGAAGATGTCCTATGTTGACAAAGGAGCAAAATCAAAAGGCGTTCATTGGAGGTGCTTGGAGTGATAGTGACGAAGATGAAACCACAAAGGAAGAAAAGTGCCTCATGGCAAAGACTTCAAATGAGGTATGTTCCGAAACCGAATTCATTAGTGATGATAACTTATCATTAGACGAAAACGACTTAGATAGTGAATACAATAGGTTGTGCAAACTAGGTCAAAAAGTACTGAGTAAAAATAAATCACTAAAACATATAAACCCCCCAATTAGAAAAGGAAATACTAGAATTAAAAATTAAATTACATAACTTAGAAAAAGGGAAAGAAGTTGTTGAATGTAAAACATGTCAAGAAACTAAAAATGAAAACGAAATACTTAAGGAAGAAATTTGTAAACTTAACAAATTCGAAAATAGTAGTAATTCACTTAGGGAAATAATAAGTATACAAAGAATATCAAGTGATAAAACCGGATTAGGATTTAATTCAACTAAGAATCCAAGTAGTGAAACTAAAAATGTTAAGTTTGAATATGAAACTAGTGAGCAAAAACCTTTAGAGTCAAAACCTAGGTATGTACTTATGAAAGATGGTAAAATACCCATAGCTAGAAATGAGGAAGTAAAAACATTTTATAAACCATCTTTAAAAAATGAAGTAGAATACTCTAAACCAAAGTTAAGATCAAAAACACCTCCTCCTAGAAGACCAACTAGTCCTCACCCTCGACCTAAAACTCCTCAACTTAGTAGAAACCAAAACAAACCAAACCGTCAAAATAATAGTTACCCAATGTGGAATTATCCAAATCCACCAAGTTTTAATCCTTGGGGAATACTTCCACCATATATACATCCTAGTCAATTGAAAACCATGTTTGGTCCAAATAATTTTGGACAAATGAGACCATGGGTACCAAGTGGCTAGAATGACATCTCCTCGGGAAAGGCGGTATCTCCTTCTTAATTGACTTTTTCCAAGTCAATGCGCTTTGAAGTACAGGAAGACTACATGTTGAAGACTAAAAGGTACGCGTCTCTCTCATGCTCATCATTATATGCGTAGATTAATTAACTACCAATTGCATGCCCCTCATTAGTTTATAATGCCTAGTTAGTTAATACTTATGTTATTGTTAGTGTATACTTCCTCTATACATATATAGATATATATATACCTATACTATCATACATATACTATATACCTATATATATATATATATATATATATATATATATATATATATATATATATATATATATATATATATATATATATATATATATACACATATACACGCACATAACCTAGATATGTCATTTGTTGATTATCTAGAACTAAAAGAAATTGTTCGTCCTCGAACCTTTTCTTCCCCCTTTGCCTCTTTTGAACTTTAAAGTTCAACACGAAAATCTTCCGTGCCCACTATCTCATAACTCATGGTGATGAAGGGATATGAGTTAAGTGGATCAACGTAGAAGTAACACTTGGACCGTCGCACCAACATAACTATGGATGAAACAAACTCCCGTCGCCATCAACACTTATCTCCGTCATTACCTCATTATTTCTCGACTCCATTCAACATCCCACGTTTACACACAATATAAATATAAATATATATACATACATAAATATGCACATTTCTCCTCACTCCTCAAATCTTTGTCAACTTGACATCTTGATCATTTTATCCAAAATTGTCAAGAAAATTTTCTTAACGAAATGTTAATAAAATGCGCCAAGTATTCCGTTCCAATGCCAATTAAACATAAAGTATTTTTGATATATAATGAATCTATCTATATACATAAAAATATTTTGCTATCAGAAACAAAATTCTACAAAAATAAAATTTTGGCAGGCGGCCCCCTTAATGTTTAAGGGGACCGACTAGTAATCGGGGGCGGTCCCCTTAATGTTTAAGGGGACCGGCCATCTGATGCTGCCAAAACGATTTTCCCTTTCAAAATCTTTGCCAAACACCCCATTTCACAAACACACCTCACTTCCACTCTGCTGTGAACGAACCTAAACCCCAAAACCACTCATCAAATCATCATTTCCGGCAAATTTCGCAAGGGGCAAACACCTATACATCGATTAGCAACATATTTTGTAAGTTTTCCAAAACACATTTCATCTAATTTCATCCTATTTTGAGTCTAATCATAATTAGGTCTTTTACTAAATTTTTCCAAATTCGAATTTTCATTAAAATTGAGTCTAGGAATGTTATAATCAAATGCTCCCCATAGGATTAGAATGCTTAAAAAACCTAGAATCTGAGTAATTAGAAACCCTCATGTCAAAATTTTGATAAACCAAAAACTCTTTTTAAAACTTGGTATACATTGTTGAATTATGCCACAAACACTTGTTAAAACTAATCACATTGTTTTATTACAACTCACTAATCCTGAAAATATTTTTTTTCGAATCATAAAAATGTTTTTGTTAAATAAGAGAGTGTTTAGATTAGGAGATAGAGTCACCAAGATTTAATCAAAATGAAGTTCATAACTATTTGCTGTAACACCCCGAAATCGGATCAGCGGAAGCATACAAGTTGTGGGGTGTTATTCGATAGTTGTCACAATCACAAGGTACAAAGAACGGTTTTGCTTAAACCGTTTTAGAAGAAAATTCATAATAATAAATATTTGAATTACATCATGTAAAAATAGTGCGGAAGATATAGGTTTAAAAAGGATTTAAAGCGGTCCCAAACAATTTTTAGAGTCTTCTATGACCATGCCATGCCCTTCGCCAAGCTCCTTCAAAAGTAAAATATGCAGCGGAAAAGATCTAACACCTGAGATAAACATGCTAAAAGTCAACACAAAGGTTGAGTGAATTCATAGGTTTAACAGTAAAGCAGTTGATCACAATATTTCAAGTTTCCAAGAAAGAGGGCTACGTTGTTATACGCCCGAAAGTTATTACCACTGCACTAAGCTCATGACACACAAAGCGTTAACCGGCACCAGTAACTCTGGCGTAAGTCGACAGTAACCGCGGATTTTCATAATCATAATAGTTGCCCCCAAAGCCAGGTATCTTGCCAAATACCTAGTTAACTCAAATATAGCACACCCGTGTTGCCTACCTGGTCAACAGGGATGGGATGGTCAATCCTATAGGCCTATATACTATAATCGCGCTCACCCGCAGGTGATTAATGGTTCATGATCGAGGGACTTGCTGTTGGCAAGGAAGGTACTTAGTGCTTATCAGGTGGTTCGCAAAGTGGCTACTGCTTCACTCACAGTACCAGAAAAGTATAAATGTTGTTTCAGCTCAAATACAGTTTCAGATAGTAGAAAACATAGTTTTCAGTTCAAAATATAGTTTCCAAACAATTGTGATCATAATCAAAACGGTAGCATGTATCTCACCCCAAGTAACTTATAAAGCAGTTAAAGCAAGTAAAAGTGGGGCTATGAACTCACCTGAGTATGCAGCAATGCAAAAATATCACAAACATCACAACTGGCATCAAGGAGTAATAGAGCATGACGACATCAAGAGTAAAAGCATAACGATACTGGATCGGCACAACCTAACAAGTAACATGTTTCAGAAATAATACTCAAGTAATTTATGAAATAGCGTTCGCTGAATACTTGTGTTATTATAAAATGTTTAGTTTTCAATGGCGTTTGAAAGAAAAAGAAAGTTTAAGACTCGTGTGGAAGACAAGAAGGTAAAAAGATAATGAGTCGGAGAATACGAATGAACACTCGAGAAAGACGAGAGGAGAAGAAGGAAGGAGTGTGAAAGAAGAACAAAATTAGTAAAAGAATAACAACAAATAAACAACATCGATAGATAGTTTCGGCTTTTCCCCGTTTTCCAAAATAGTTGATATAATCGGTAAAACGTATAAGTTTTGAAAAAAAGTTTTAGGATATTTAATAATTCATAAACGATTTAAGTTTATAAAAGATTTTACGAAATTTCGGCATAAAATACCCATTTATAAGATGTTTCCAAGTCATACGACTTATTTGGATAATTCAAATATCGTCAAGTTTTACAAGTTTTAATACATATAATTGGACATATCATTCGCGTGAATATTAGTTGTTTAGTTTTATCGACCATTTTGTATAGTTCGGGTCCAGGTAGGTTAAGCTCTTATGAGTCTAACGTACCCTTCCGTCTCGTGTACCAAAGGGTCCATAATAGTCCAAATAACCAATACCGTAAATCCAATACGTCCAATTCTTGTCCACAACATTACAATATTATTCTAATCCAAACGATAAATAAAAGTATCCCATGTGTTGTAAATATTCCGAAACATCCCATATCGATAGCAAACAAATAAATAACAACGAATAAATAACGACTAACGACTAACTAAATAATCCATGACTCAACGAAAATAAATAGTAAACGACGACGAGTAAATAAACAAACAACTAGACGACAAGTTATTAACCTTGGCCGTGACTCGCCACGAGTCACGGCTCGACTCAATCCGAGCCGTTGGGGCTCTCGGCTACAACTATACTCGACATAACACAACTATTTTCCACACTACTAGCTTATATCCAATTATCAAAATGAATTCTCATTCGACACATTTATTTCAAAACGCGACACAAACCAAAACTACAACCACCATTTCAATAATACTACTCTAACCTTAACACTAAATCTTAAATCAACTTGATGTAAGAAAATGATTCCAAATGACACAACACTGTAAAACTGTCAACATGATTAAATCCAAATCCAAAATCAAACTGACTCGACAATCACAATCCGACATAAACCCGACACCAACACATTATCGCAAACAAAACCACAATTAATCCGCAACTATCACAATCCAAAACCAACTAATCCTAGATCCAAATTCATACCGAATTCAATAACAAATAAATCTTCATCCGAACCTCATTATAAACCGACATCAAAACTATTCTTAATAAATCCTCAACTTGCCGTGACTCGCCGTGAGTCACGGCTCGGCTATGCCGTGTGGCTGCCGGAACAGTTGTCAACCAAACGGACCTCAAGCAATACCAAACTCAACCAAAAATGAAACGATACCACAAGAAATAACAAAAGGACATTAAAAACTAAAAATAAATATTCAAACCCTCACCGAGTCAACTGAGTTGACTCGGTGAGTTTGACCGAGTGGACTGAGTCACCGAGAAGAGAGGGAGGGGAGGGTTTCCACACGAGTTTATAACATGTTTGTAAACCATTTTTATTAATAAAAACTTTATATCAATCGAATTTAAAAGAAATATAAATTAGGGTTTTGATTAAATATTGAAAATAATAAAAATAAGGGCGCGTGAGGGGTTTTTACCGAAAGAGAAGGCGGCGGGGAAGGTGCTAGCAGCGGCGGAGGTGTTGCAGTGGTGGTGGGTGGCGCGTGAGGGTGTTGCGGTGGGAGCCGTGAGCTCAAAAACTCCAGAAAGGTAATAGATAATCCGATCTATTGAATCGGGAAAAAAAAAGGTTCGCCGGAAAATTTTCCGGCATGGTGGTCGCCGGAATCTCGCCGGAGAAGAAGGTGGCTGCCGGACGGAGATGATCACCGGCGGGTTTAGAGAGAGAGAAGAGAGGGAGTGTAAGAGATAAAATGAAATAATTTATTATTATTAGGGTTTTTATAGCTTTGAGGTAGGGTTTAAAATGAAAATATAAGAATGAGGGGTGGGTTGTGTAAATATGGGGTGGAGGGGCTGAGGCTGCCATTTTGGTTAAACTTTTACAATAAACGCCGTGGGACCCATTTGACATATCAAACGGACTCGAAAATTAACGAAACTTGCGCCATTGTTCACGAAATAATTTTTCCGATAAAAACGAGTATAAATATGAAATATTTTCAAAAATCAATATTTTTGTCAATTACGATACGTTTTGTGTTTTCTAGGTTGTGCCGGCTTGATAAGGAAATAACGCTCATGTTGAACAAGATATTCGTAGTTTTTCAAACCCAAATCAGTTCTTAGAAGTTCAAAAGTTAAAGAGAATGAGAAGCAAGTGTTTTGGCTTGTAAAATAGGTTTAGGGAATTTATCGGGTGTTACAGCACATACATCATATTTGGAAATCCGTCCCGGATTTCAGTTTAACTTATCAGTTCCGGTTTCGAAGAGGTTCAAAAGCTAAGGAAAATCAAAATGATTGTTTTGGCTCGTAAAACAAGTTTTAGAAGTTTGTTGGTTGTTACATCACATACTCCTAAAAAGGAATCGCGTCCTCGCGATTTAGTTCAGGTTAACCGGCGGAATGGTGTTGGTGGGAAGGTGGTGGTACTAGTAACATATTTCGGTCTCTCCGGACTGTTCTAAGGGTTTATCCTTGACTGTGGAAGTATACTTAAGTGGTCTGCCATAAGTTGTCTCCTTCTAATTCTTTGGTGGGGTACAATGATTTTCGGAGTAAGGTTAATAGAGGGAAACATTTCAAATCTTAATTACACGGGGTTTCAAAATTTTTACCAGCGCTGTTTCTTCTCAAATCCTCACATTCTAATTCCAATGTAGGGTTTATACTCTTGTGACACAAAAAGGGCTCTTGGTCTAGTGGTTGGACGTTTGTAGGTTGAGCAAGGTGTAGGGTGTTCGAATCCTACCTATGGCATTTTGTTTGAAAATCTTATTTGGGTAAGTATTTACACGGTTTTGACCAAAATAATTTTCCAGGCATTAAGTTTTCTTTGTCGGGAATTTTCAGCTGTATAAGATGAAATAGTTTCAAAAGATTTTATAAGCTTGCAAAAATCGGATTTTCAATCGTGGTATGGGTAAGAAAGTTTCGTAAGATTTTGCGTTTGACATTTCGCAGCAAAAGTTGATAAGGGTTGACCAGAAGAACTTAATCCTCAAAATATGCGTTTCAGAAAAATGTAACTACGGTTTCCAAGGTTGATATAAGAGCATTTTGAGAATGACCTTAAAAGTAAGATTATCAAAGAGGAAGGACAGCTGAGTATGTACGTCCACCTATGTTTCTAAGTATCCGAAGGAAAGATCTAGTTGTCAATGTTGAGCGGGGTTCAATGTTCAATACCAGACGAAGCTCAAAGGTGCAAGTATCCAACCTGCTTAAACGGTGCTAAATGGTATCTGACCGAAAATTTTGTACTAACGACCCGAAAGGGATAACTCAGTGCTATGAGGTACAATGGCTTAAACGGTTGCGTTAGCGACCTGAGAGGTATAAGTCAACTCGACACTATGTTGGGAAAGTCTTTCCTGTTAACAAGGTGAGGTCGGGTATCAATGGTCGCTAGGTAGACTAAGATGTTTTGGCATCCCAGTATAGAATTTATGTCACATAAAAGGAAGTCAGAGCTTTGCATTGGAGCGGTTTATATAAAAGAAAGGGGTTTCGAGTCTGTGTTATCTAGAATTCCTAGAGGGTACCATTTCTTAAGAGCGATGGTGTTTTGACAACCTAGTTCAACGCGTGCACTTGCTAATCAGGGAATCTGATCATATGGGCGAATGAGGTGATATGGTAACTTATTCAGTGATGAAACGGTTTCAAGGTTTGGTAGGTTGCAATCTATAATCTCAGGCATAAGTGCGGGATTCACTTCTAAGGTTTGGTTTATTTTCAAGGCGAAAGACTGTTTATTTTGTTTGTGCAATAATAGTATGAAAACACTTTTCATGGAAGTAAATGGTTCACATGGTAAAATATTTTATAAAATAATTTGTAGAACAGTTTATAGAGTGATAGAGAACAATTTATCATTTATAAAATAACAAATTCAGAGTTAATTTGTGATACTTTAGAAAGATAAAGATCGGGTTACAAAATAACTTATGAGATGATTTGTAAGACAATGCACAGGTTATTGAGAAAATTATTTGTTATCTGTAAAATGTCAGCAAAGCTGTAGTTTACTTTGTGATTTAGCAGCAAAACAGTTCGTAAAAGTTGAAATAAAACTGTACAATTTAAGTGCGCAATTAACCAAAATGAGGTGGGTCAGAATATGAGAGTAAAAATGCGGTAAGTTACGAATGTAGGTGAGAATGAGATAATATGTACGGAGTTAAAGTAACGTTTTGGAATTATTCTTATCGTGACTAACATGCCCCCTTAGTGATGACTATTAAAACGAAAGTGTTTGAAAGGTAAAACATGTTTGAGATGTGCAAAAAGGATAATGGAGGCTAACAGTGCTGTAGTCGACGACCTGCGGTTTATGGGCCTATGGTCAAAGTGTAACGGTGTGAATGGTCAATGGTCGTTCGGGGTAAATGGTTTATGATCCATGGTGTGAAAATCTTAACTAACATACTTCAGGTTATCTAAACCAGTATCAATTCCAACATACGAATAATAGGGCGAACTGTTTTATCATGGTTATTACAGGCAATCTTACTTACCACTTAGGGTTAATGTCTCCTCATGGGCGCTATTATTCCTTTACAATCTTCAATATCTAATTCGTTCGACTAAACTATTAAGGTGTCCATTTCAACTAATAGGTTCCTTCCTAACGCAGCTAATGATGTCGCCCGACTCATCGGCTTATATTGCGGTGTACTCGAGCTTTCTTACAAGTTGAGGGGCAGGGGAAAACGTGATATGTGATCGAAAGGTCTAAGGAAATACTAGAGTGACAATGTCCTCCAGAAAAGGGCTTTCGAATAGTATTCCTGAGTAGTGCTTCTAAAATAACATTTCCAAGATAACACTTCCCAAACTGTTGTGTTCCACTTAATGTATCCAAAACAGTTCTCAAAATCGTATACCAGTAGTGTATCCAAGACAGTTCCTAAAACATCATATCAATAGGTCACGTCTTTAAGGTAGTGTAACTAGGGTTGACCGTCCAGAATAATACTCGGAATGATATGTCAGAATGGCGTTTGTAAAAATAGCGTCCCCATAATATCGTATCTAAAATAGTCTTTTCTGAAATAACGCTTTCCAAATTGTCGTTCCAACTTATATATACCTTTTGTAAAATGCCTATCGCAGTTCATTATTTCATAAAAGGGTATTAAGGTAGACTACTAGTATCCTCAAGGGATAAGTGAAAAGTTATGCATCTTTTCCAAAAGTAAAGGCTCGGGTTGCTACACAAGTTTCTAGAGCTTCTGTTGAGCTACAAATCGTCCTACTGTCAGTTTCCTAGGTTTCCAAAGTTTACTTCGTTGTTTACTTCCATCAAGAGGTTCATCCTACAAGTGCTATGGAAGTGTCATTCTTAGACAACCAGTGATCTAACTCGGTTTATCCATTGATTGCAAGGTTTTGGGGTAGCGATGACTGTAACATAACCAGAAACAAACAAGGCTGAAGAAACAAAATCAAATCCACAATGATATCCAGAAATCAAGAACTCACGCAATCCAAATTAAAATAAAGCCAAAACCAAGTAATAAACTCAAAATGTGCTTATTATGATATCGGGCGAGTTAAAATAAACGGTTTGAATTCAAAACGGCGACCAATCGGGTCTCACCTGACCCAGTGCGAACGTAATCAGACGGCGATGAACAATTATTCCATATAAGCGAAGAGATATAGCGGTGCCAGAAGTATTTCAGTTTATGAGGTGTTGTGATGCCAGTGTGTCGTGTGTGGGTAAAGCTTCGTGATATTCGGTGTTTGTGCACATATGCAAAATCTTTACCATTTCCAAAATCAAAGACAGGAAGTCAACCCGAAACATAATCCTGTTATAACTACTCACAGTATCGCAAAATTCATTTCTGAGACATGGGTGATCAGGCCATGTCCCCACTATCCTTGGTTGATTATAGGTGATCAGTCTATTCTCAACCGAGAATCAATGAATTTCGGGATACTCAGTTTAGTTATACTAGTACTATGTTCCTTACTTTAGAATCGCTTTAAAACCATAACAGTTGTTCAAACTCGGAATCAAATAATGCGATTACGCAAGGAAATAGCATAACTCCGCGACAGGTTTGGTGCATCGATGTGAGTATATGAAAATACTTACAGTGAACAGTGAAAATGAGATGAAATATAAACCATCAAATAGCAAGACATACATTTTATCGAATGTAACATTTAATATCTCAACAAATATGCTATGCAACAAAATTACAAGCGAGGCATCGGCTTGGCAGGCAGGCACGTGTCGTTCATAGGATTTAAGTTTTCGTAAAAGTGGTTATAGTCTGGGTTTTTGAAAATACCAGTTCTCTATAACCTGGGGCTCTGATACCATCTGTAACACCCCGAAATCGGATCAGCGGAAGCATACAAGTTGTGGGGTGTTATTCGATAGTTGTCACAATCACAAGGTACAAAGAACGGTTTTGCTTAAACCGTTTTAGAAGAAAATTCATAATAATAAATATTTGAATTACATCATGTAAAAATAGTGCGGAAGATATAGGTTTAAAAAGGATTTAAAGCGGTCCCAAACAATTTTTAGAGTCTTCTATGACCATGCCATGCCCTTCGCCAAGCTCCTTCAAAAGTAAAATATGCAGCGGAAAAGATCTAACACCTGAGATAAACATGCTAAAAGTCAACACAAAGGTTGAGTGAATTCATAGGTTTAACAGTAAAGCAGTTGATCACAATATTTCAAGTTTCCAAGAAAGAGGGCTACGTTGTTATACGCCCGAAAGTTATTACCACTGCACTAAGCTCATGACACACAAAGCGTTAACCGGCACCAGTAACTCTGGCGTAAGTCGACAGTAACCGCGGATTTTCATAATCATAATAGTTGCCCCCAAAGCCAGGTATCTTGCCAAATACCTAGTTAACTCAAATATAGCACACCCGTGTTGCCTACCTGGTCAACAGGGATGGGATGGTCAATCCTATAGGCCTATATACTATAATCGCGCTCACCCGCAGGTGATTAATGGTTCATGATCGAGGGACTTGCTGTTGGCAAGGAAGGTACTTAGTGCTTATCAGGTGGTTCGCAAAGTGGCTACTGCTTCACTCACAGTACCAGAAAAGTATAAATGTTGTTTCAGCTCTAATACAGTTTCAGATAGTAGAAAACATAGTTTTCAGTTCAAAATATAGTTTCCAAACAATTGTGATCATAATCAAAACGGTAGCATGTATCTCACCCCAAGTAACTTATAAAGCAGTTAAAGCAAGTAAAAGTGGGGCTATGAACTCACCTGAGTATGCAGCAATGCAAAAATATCACAAACATCACAACTGGCATCAAGGAGTAATAGAGCATGACGACATCAAGAGTAAAAGCATAACGATACTGGATCGGCACAACCTAACAAGTAACATGTTTCAGAAATAATACTCAAGTAATTTATGAAATAGCGTTCGCTGAATACTTGTGTTATTATAAAATGTTTAGTTTTTAATGGCGTTTGAAAGAAAAAGAAAGTTTAAGACTCGTGTGGAAGACAAGAAGGTAAAAAAGATAATGAGTCGGAGAATATGAATGAACACTCGAGAAAGACGAGAGGAGGAGAAGGAAGGAGTGTGAAAGAAGAACAAAATTAGTAAAAGAATAACAACAAATAAACAACATCGATAGATAGTTTCGGCTTTTCCCCGTTTTCCAAAATAGTTGATATAATCGGTAAAACGTATAAGTTTTGAAAAAAAGTTTTAGGATATTTAATAATTCATAAACGATTTAAGTTTATAAAAGATTTTACGAAATTTCGGCATAAAATACCCATTTATAAGATGTTTCCAAGTCATACGACTTATTTGGATAATTCAAATATCGTCAAGTTTTACAAGTTTTAATACATATAATTGGACATATCATTCGCGTGAATATTAGTTGTTTAGTTTTATCGACCATTTTGTATAGTTCGGGTCCAGGTAGGTTAAGCTCTTATGAGTCTAACGTACCCTTCCGTCTCGTGTACCAAAGGGTCCATAATAGTCCAAATAACCAATACCGTAAATCCAATACGTCCAATTCTTGTCCACAACATTACAATATTATTCTAATCCAAACGATAAATAAAAGTATCCCATGTGTTGTAAATATTCCGAAACATCCCATATCGATAGCAAACAAATAAATAACAACGAATAAATAACGACTAACGACTAACTAAATAATCCATGACTCAACGAAAATAAATAGTAAACGACGACGAGTAAATAAACAAACAACTAGACGACAAGTTATTAACCTTGGCCGTGACTCGCCACGAGTCACGGCTCGACTCAATCCGAGCCGTTGGGGCTCTCGGCTACAACTATACTCGACATAACACAACTATTTTCCACACTACTAGCTTATATCCAATTATCAAAATGAATTCTCATTCGACACATTTATTTCAAAACGCGACACAAACCAAAACTACAACCACCATTTCAATAATACTACTCTAACCTTAACACTAAATCTTAAATCAACTTGATGTAAGAAAATGATTCCAAATGACACAACACTGTAAAACTGTCAACATGATTAAATCCAAATCCAAAATCAAACTGACTCGACAATCACAATCCGACATAAACCCGACACCAACACATTATCGCAAACAAAACCACAATTAATCCGCAACTATCACAATCCAAAACCAACTAATCCTAGATCCAAATTCATACCGAATTCAATAACAAATAAATCTTCATCCGAACCTCATTATAAACCGACATCAAAACTATTCTTAATAAATCCTCAACTCGCCGTGACTCGCCGTGAGTCACGGCTCGGCTATGCCGTGTGGCTGCCGGAACAGTTGTCAACCAAACGGACCTCAAGCAATACCAAACTCAACCAAAAATGAAACGATACCACAAGAAATAACAAAAGGACATTAAAAACTAAAAATAAATATTCAAACCCTCACCGAGTCAACCGAGTTGACTCGGTGAGTTTGACCGAGTGGACTGAGTCACCGAGAAGAGGGGGAGGGGAGGGTTTCCACACGAGTTTATAACATGTTTGTAAACCATTTTTATTAATAAAAACTTTATATCAATCGAATTTAAAAGAAATAGAAATTAGGGTTTTGATTAAATATTGAAAATAATAAAAATAAGGGCGCGTGAGGGGTTTTTACCGAAAGAGAAGGCGGCGGGAAGGCTAGAGGGCGCAGCGGAAGTGTTGCAGTGGTGGTGGGTGGCGCGTGAGGGTGTTGCGGTGGGAGCCGTGAGCTCAAAAACTCCAGAAAGGTAATAGATAATCCGATCTATTGAATCGGCAAAGAAAAAGGTTCGCCGGAAAAATTTCCGGCATGGTGGTCGCCGGAATCTCGCCGGAGAAGAAGGTGGCTGCCGGACGGAGATGATCACCGGCGGGTTTAGAGAGAGAGAAGAGAGGGAGAGTAAGAGATAAAATGAAATAATTTATTATTATTAGGGTTTTTATAGCTTTGAGGTAGGGTTTAAAATGAAAATATAAGAATGAGGGGTGGGTTGTGTAAATATGGGGTGGAGGGGCTGAGGCTGCCATTTTGGTTAAACTTTTACAATAAACGCCGTGGGACCCATTTGACATATCAAACGGACTCGAAAATTAACGAAACTTGCGCCATTGTTCACGAAATAATTTTTCCGATAAAAACGAGTATAAATATGCAATATTTTCAAAAATCAATATTTTTGTCAATTACGATACGTTTTGTGTTTTCTAGGTTGTGCCGGCTTGATAAGGAAATAACGCTCATGTTGAACAAGATATTCGTAGTTTTTCAAACCCAAATCAGTTCTTAGAAGTTCAAAAGTTAAAGAGAATGAGAAGCAAGTGTTTTGGCTTGTAAAATAGGTTTAGGGAATTTATCGGGTGTTACAGCACATACATCATATTTGGAAATCCGTCCCGGATTTCAGTTTAACTTATCAGTTCTGGTTTCGAAGAGGTTCAAAAGCTAAGGAAAATCAAAATGATTGTTTTGGCTCGTAAAACAAGTTTTAGAAGTTTGTTGGTTGTTACATCACATACTCCTAAAAAGGAATCGCGTCCTCGCGATTTAGTTCAGGTTAACCGGCGGAATGGTGTTGGTGGGAAGGTGGTGGTACTAGTAACATATTTCGGTCTCTCCGGACTGTTCTAAGGGTTTATCCTTGACTGTGGAAGTATACTTAAGTGGTCTGCCATAAGTTGTCTCCTTCTAATTCTTTGGTGGGGTACAATGATTTTCGGAGTAAGGTTAATAGAGGGAAACATTTCAAATCTTAATTACACGGGGTTTCAAAATTTTTACCAGCGCTGTTTCTTCTCAAATCCTCACATTCTAATTCCAATGTAGGGTTTATACTCTTGTGACACAAAAAGGGCTCTTGGTCTAGTGGTTGGACGTTTGTAGGTTGAGCAAGGTGTAGGGTGTTCGAATCCTACCTATGGCATTTTGTTTGAAAATCTTATTTGGGTAAGTATTTACACGGTTTTGACCAAAATAATTTTCCAGGCATTAAGTTTTCTTTGTCGGGAATTTTCAGCTGTATAAGATGAAATAGTTTCAAAAGATTTTATAAGCTTGCAAAAATCGGATTTTCAATCGTGGTATGGGTAAGAAAGTTTCGTAAGATTTTGCGTTTGACATTTCGCAGCAAAAGTTGATAAGGGTTGACCAGAAGAACTTAATCCTCAAAATATGCGTTTCAGAAAAATGTAACTACGGTTTCCAAGGTTGATATAAGAGCATTTTGAGAATGACCTTAAAAGTAAGATTATCAAAGAGGAAGGACAGCTGAGTATGTACGTCCACCTATGTTTCTAAGTATCCGAAGGAAAGATCTAGTTGTCAATGTTGAGCGGGGTTCAATGTTCAATACCAGACGAAGCTCAAAGGTGCAAGTATCCAACCTGCTTAAACGGTGCTAAATGGTATCTGACCGAAAATTTTGTACTAACGACCCGAAAGGGATAACTCAGTGCTATGAGGTACAATGGCTTAAACGGTTGCGTTAGCGACCTGAGAGGTATAAGTCAACTCGACACTATGTTGGGAAAGTCTTTCCTGTTAACAAGGTGAGGTCGGGTATCAATGGTCGCTAGGTAGACTAAGATGTTTTGGCATCCCAGTATAGAATTTATGTCACATAAAAGGAAGTCAGAGCTTTGCATTGGAGCGGTTTATATAAAAGAAAGGGGTTTCGAGTCTGTGTTATCTAGAATTCCTAGAGGGTACCATTTCTTAAGAGCGATGGTGTTTTGACAACCTAGTTCAACGCGTGCACTTGCTAATCAGGGAATCTGATCATATGGGCGAATGAGGTGATATGGTAACTTATTCAGTGATGAAACGGTTTCAAGGTTTGGTAGGTTGCAATCTATAATCTCAGGCATAAGTGCGGGATTCACTTCTAAGGTTTGGTTTATTTTCAAGGCGAAAGACTGTTTATTTTGTTTGTGCAATAATAGTATGAAAACACTTTTCATGGAAGTAAATGGTTCACATGGTAAAATATTTTATAAAATAATTTGTAGAACAGTTTATAGAGTGATAGAGAACAATTTATCATTTATAAAATAACAAATTCAGAGTTAATTTGTGATACTTTAGAAAGATAAAGATCGGGTTACAAAATAACTTATGAGATGATTTGTAAGACAATGCACAGGTTATTGAGAAAATTATTTGTTATCTGTAAAATGTCAGCAAATCTGTAGTTTACTTTGTGATTTAGCAGCAAAACAGTTCGTAAAAGTTGAAATAAAACTGTACAATTTAAGTGCGCAATTAACCAAAATGAGGTGGGTCAGAATATGAGAGTAAAAATGCGGTAAGTTACGAATGTAGGTGAGAATGAGATAATATGTACGGAGTTAAAGTAACGTTTTGGAATTATTCTTATCGTGACTAACATGCCCCCTTAGTGATGACTATTAAAACGAAAGTGTTTGAAAGGTAAAACATGTTTGAGATGTGCAAAAAGGATAATGGAGGCTAACAGTGCTGTAGTCGACGACCTGCGGTTTATGGGCCTATGGTCAAAGTGTAACGGTGTGAATGGTCAATGGTCGTTCGGGGTAAATGGTTTATGATCCATGGTGTGAAAATCTTAACTAACATACTTCAGGTTATCTAAACCAGTATCAATTCCAACATACGAATAATAGGGCGAACTGTTTTATCATGGTTATTACAGGCAATCTTACTTACCACTTAGGGTTAATGTCTCCTCATGGGCGCTATTATTCCTTTACAATCTTCAATATCTAATTCGTTCGACTAAACTATTAAGGTGTCCATTTCAACTAATAGGTTCCTTCCTAACGCAGCTAATGATGTCGCCCGACTCATCGGCTTATATTGCGGTGTACTCGAGCTTTCTTACAAGTTGAGGGGCAGGGGAAAACGTGATATGTGATCGAAAGGTCTAAGGAAATACTAGAGTGACAATGTCCTCCAGAAAAGGGCTTTCGAATAGTATTCCTGAGTAGTGCTTCTAAAATAACATTTCCAAGATAACACTTCCCAAACTGTTGTGTTCCACTTAATGTATCCAAAACAGTTCTCAAAATCGTTATACCAGTAGTGTATCCAAGACAGTTCCTAAAACATCATATCAATAGGTCACGTCTTTAAGGTAGTGTAACTAGGGTTGACCGTCCAGAATAATACTCGGAATGATATGTCAGAATGGCGTTTGTAAAAATAGCGTCCCCATAATATCGTATCTAAAATAGTCTTTTCTGAAATAACGCTTTCCAAATTGTCGTTCCAACTTATATATACCTTTTGTAAAATGCCTATCGCAGTTCATTATTTCATAAAAGGGTATTAAGGTAGACTACTAGTATCCTCAAGGGATAAGTGAAAAGTTATGCATCTTTTCCAAAAGTAAAGGCTCGGGTTGCTACACAAGTTTCTAGAGCTTCTGTTGAGCTACAAATCGTCCTACTGTCAGTTTCCTAGGTTTCCAAAGTTTACTTCGTTGTTTACTTCCATCAAGAGGTTCATCCTACAAGTGCTATGGAAGTGTCATTCTTAGACAACCAGTGATCTAACTCGGTTTATCCATTGATTGCAAGGTTTTGGGGTAGCGATGACTGTAACATAACCAGAAACAAACAAGGCTGAAGAAACAAAATCAAATCCACAATGATATCCAGAAATCAAGAACTCACGCAATCCAAATTAAAATAAAGCCAAAACCAAGTAATAAACTCAAAATGTGCTTATTATGATATCGGGCGAGTTAAAATAAACGGTTTGAATTCAAAACGGCGACCAATCGGGTCTCACCTGACCAGTGCGAACGTAATCAGACGGCGATGAACAATTATTCCATATAAGCGGAGAGATATAGCGGTGCCAGAAGTATTTCAGTTCATGAGGTGTTGTGATGCCAGTGTGTCGTGTGTGGGTAAAGCTTCGTGATATTCGGTGTTTGTGCACATATGCAAAATCTTTACCATTTCCAAAATCAAAGACAGGAAGTCAACCCGAAACATAATCCTGTTATAACTACTCACAGTATCGCAAAATTCATTTCTGAGACATAGGTGATCAGGCCATGTCCCCACTATCCTTGGTTGATTATAGGTGATCAGTCTATTCTCAACCGAGAATCAATGAATTTCGGGATACTCAGTTTAGTTATACTAGTACTATGTTCCTTACTTTAGAATCGCTTTAAAACCATAACAGTTGTTCAAACTCGGAATCAAATAATGCGATTACGCAAGGAAATAGCGTAACTCCGCGACAGGTTTGGTGCATCGATGTGAGTATATGAAAATACTTACAGTGAACAGTGAAAATGAGATGAAATATAAACCATCAAATAGCAAGACATACATTTTATCGAATGTAACATTTAATATCTCAACAAATATGCTATGCAACAAAATTACAAGCGAGGCATCGGCTTGGCAGGCAGGCACGTGTCGTTCATAGGATTTAAGTTTTCGTAAAAGTGGTTATAGTCTGGGTTTTTGAAAATACCAGTTCTCTATAACCTGGGGCTCTGATACCATCTGTAACACCCCGAAATCGGATCAGCGGAAGCATACAAGTTGTGGGGTGTTATTCGATAGTTGTCACAATCACAAGGTACAAAGAACGGTTTTGCTTAAACCGTTTTAGAAGAAAATTCATAATAATAAATATTTGAATTACATCATGTAAAAATAGTGCGGAAGATATAGGTTTAAAAAGGATTTAAAGCGGTCCCAAACAATTTTTAGAGTCTTCTATGACCATGCCATGCCCTTCGCCAAGCTCCTTCAAAAGTAAAATATGCAGCGGAAAAGATCTAACACCTGAGATAAACATGCTAAAAGTCAACACAAAGGTTGAGTGAATTCATAGGTTTAACAGTAAAGCAGTTGATCACAATATTTCAAGTTTCCAAGAAAGAGGGCTACGTTGTTATACGCCCGAAAGTTATTACCACTGCACTAAGCTCATGACACACAAAGCGTTAACCGGCACCAGTAACTCTGGCGTAAGTCGACAGTAACCGCGGATTTTCATAATCATAATAGTTGCCCCCAAAGCCAGGTATCTTGCCAAATACCTAGTTAACTCAAATATAGCACACCCGTGTTGCCTACCTGGTCAACAGGGATGGGATGGTCAATCCTATAGGCCTATATACTATAATCGCGCTCACCCGCAGGTGATTAATGGTTCATGATCGAGGGACTTGCTGTTGGCAAGGAAGGTACTTAGTGCTTATCAGGTGGTTCGCAAAGTGGCTACTGCTTCACTCACAGTACCAGAAAAGTATAAATGTTGTTTCAGCTCAAATACAGTTTCAGATAGTAGAAAACATAGTTTTCAGTTCAAAATATAGTTTCCAAACAATTGTGATCATAATCAAAACGGTAGCATGTATCTCACCCCAAGTAACTTATAAAGCAGTTAAAGCAAGTAAAAGTGGGGCTATGAACTCACCTGAGTATGCAGCAATGCAAAAATATCACAAACATCACAACTGGCATCAAGGAGTAATAGAGCATGACGACATCAAGAGTAAAAGCATAACGATACTGGATCGGCACAACCTAACAAGTAACATGTTTCAGAAATAATACTCAAGTAATTTATGAAATAGCGTTCGCTGAATACTTGTGTTATTATAAAATGTTTAGTTTTTAATGGCGTTTGAAAGAAAAAGAAAGTTTAAGACTCGTGTGGAAGACAAGAAGGTAAAAAAGATAATGAGTCGGAGAATATGAATGAACACTCGAGAAAGACGAGAGGAGGAGAAGGAAGGAGTGTGAAAGAAGAACAAAATTAGTAAAAGAATAACAACAAATAAACAACATCGATAGATAGTTTCGGCTTTTCCCCGTTTTCCAAAATAGTTGATATAATCGGTAAAACGTATAAGTTTTGAAAAAAAGTTTTAGGATATTTAATAATTCATAAACGATTTAAGTTTATAAAAGATTTTACGAAATTTCGGCATAAAATACCCATTTATAAGATGTTTCCAAGTCATACGACTTATTTGGATAATTCAAATATCGTCAAGTTTTACAAGTTTTAATACATATAATTGGACATATCATTCGCGTGAATATTAGTTGTTTAGTTTTATCGACCATTTTGTATAGTTCGGGTCCAGGTAGGTTAAGCTCTTATGAGTCTAACGTACCCTTCCGTCTCGTGTACCAAAGGGTCCATAATAGTCCAAATAACCAATACCGTAAATCCAATACGTCCAATTCTTGTCCACAACATTACAATATTATTCTAATCCAAACGATAAATAAAAGTATCCCATGTGTTGTAAATATTCCGAAACATCCCATATCGATAGCAAACAAATAAATAACAACGAATAAATAACGACTAACGACTAACTAAATAATCCATGACTCAACGAAAATAAATAGTAAACGACGACGAGTAAATAAACAAACAACTAGACGACAAGTTATTAACCTTGGCCGTGACTCGCCACGAGTCACGGCTCGACTCAATCCGAGCCGTTGGGGCTCTCGGCTACAACTATACTCGACATAACACAACTATTTTCCACACTACTAGCTTATATCCAATTATCAAAATGAATTCTCATTCGACACATTTATTTCAAAACGCGACACAAACCAAAACTACAACCACCATTTCAATAATACTACTCTAACCTTAACACTAAATCTTAAATCAACTTGATGTAAGAAAATGATTCCAAATGACACAACACTGTAAAACTGTCAACATGATTAAATCCAAATCCAAAATCAAACTGACTCGACAATCACAATCCGACATAAACCCGACACCAACACATTATCGCAAACAAAACCACAATTAATCCGCAACTATCACAATCCAAAACCAACTAATCCTAGATCCAAATTCATACCGAATTCAATAACAAATAAATCTTCATCCGAACCTCATTATAAACCGACATCAAAACTATTCTTAATAAATCCTCAACTTGCCGTGACTCGCCGTGAGTCACGGCTCGGCTATGCCGTGTGGCTGCCGGAACAGTTGTCAACCAAACGGACCTCAAGCAATACCAAACTCAACCAAAAATGAAACGATACCACAAGAAATAACAAAAGGACATTAAAAACTAAAAATAAATATTCAAACCCTCACCGAGTCAACCGAGTTGACTCGGTGAGTTTGACCGAGTGGACTGAGTCACCGAGAAGAGAGGGAGGGGAGGGTTTCCACACGAGTTTATAACATGTTTGTAAACCATTTTTATTAATAAAAACTTTATATCAATCGAATTTAAAAGAAATATAAATTAGGGTTTTGATTAAATATTGAAAATAATAAAAATAAGGGCGCGTGAGGGGTTTTTACCGAAAGAGAAGGCGGCGGGGAAGGTGCTAGCAGCGGCGGAGGTGTTGCAGTGGTGGTGGGTGGCGCGTGAGGGTGTTGCGGTGGGAGCCGTGAGCTCAAAAACTCCAGAAAGGTAATAGATAATCCGATCTATTGAATCGGGAAAAAAAAAGGTTCGCCGGAAAATTTTCCGGCATGGTGGTCGCCGGAATCTCGCCGGAGAAGAAGGTGGCTGCCGGACGGAGATGATCACCGGCGGGTTTAGAGAGAGAGAAGAGAGGGAGAGTAAGAGATAAAATGAAATAATTTATTATTATTAGGGTTTTTATAGCTTTGAGGTAGGGTTTAAAATGAAAATATAAGAATGAGGGGTGGGTTGTGTAAATATGGGGTGGAGGGGCTGAGGCTGCCATTTTGGTTAAACTTTTACAATAAACGCCGTGGGACCCATTTGACATATCAAACGGACTCGAAAATTAACGAAACTTGCGCCATTGTTCCCGAAATAATTTTTCCGATAAAAACGAGTATAAATATGAAATATTTTCAAAAATCAATATTTTTGTCAATTACGATACGTTTTGTGTTTTCTAGGTTGTGCCGGCTTGATAAGGAAATAACGCTCATGTTGAACAAGATATTCGTAGTTTTTCAAACCCAAATCAGTTCTTAGAAGTTCAAAAGTTAAAGAGAATGAGAAGCAAGTGTTTTGGCTTGTAAAATAGGTTTAGGGAATTTATCGGGTGTTACATTTGCCAACTTTATAAACACGCAACTAGTTATTTTGAGTCAATCAAGATACATAATTCATATGTATATTGAAATATTAGTAGGTAATTTTGTAGTTAAGGGAGCGTTTGGCATAACACTTTGAAAGAAAATTTTGAGTCAAAATCTACGTATTTATCTTTTTCAATAAGTTAATTAACATAAACACTCGTAAGAAATAGCTAGATATACAATCTAATGTTTATCTAGCCACATTTCTAAGTAGCTTATGACGTATAAAGGAGCGTTTGGATGTTTTTGATTCCTTATCATAATATCCCTATAACTACTCCTTAACATCATAAAATATACTTTAAGCGAGTTAAAAATTAAAAGTAAGGAACATTGTAAACTACTTATTAAGATTAAATTTTAGAGTCGAAGTATGTTTGCGTTCCACATAAGTAGCAAATTTAATATATGCATGTCATTTTTTTTTTTTTTTTTTTTTTTTTGCTTGTTGCTTTCTTGTATAGGTGAAAATGCCCAAAGTTACAGTCGGTGATGTCTCCAGAACAAAGGATTACATTCCTAAAGTCTCCCTAATTCCCGGCATAGCTCCTTCTGTTGCACGTTTCTATCGACCCATCGAAGATAGAAATATACACGAAGGTAGAGTTGTCGAACCTTCTTACTATCAATCCGACCACATCGAGCGAATGTTCGCAAATGTTCGTCTCGATTGTCTCTTTAAAATAAATGAGCCAATCATCCCTCGCTTTGTCCTTGATTTCTATAGTCAAGTGACTGTGCAAACCAATGAATATGGCTGCATCACTATATCCTTCATGATCCAACACGAGTTCATCTCTCTTTCTCTCGCTGAATTCGGTCGAATCCTCCAAATCCCTTACAACGGTCAAGCCGTTTTCTCAAATGAGTGGGATCTCTCATCTCTTGAGAAAAATCGGCCTAAGAGTGGTCCTTACTCTGGTCCTATTCATTCTCCTGACGACATTCGTCGACTTCTCGAGCTAGAACGTGGTACGACTAGCCGAAGGATCAAGTCGAAGAATGTTGAAATTCATGCTAATCAAATTCTCCTTAAAGAGTTAAGCCCCGACATGAAGCGTTGGGAAGAACTCCTCCGTGAAAATGCTTTCGGTACCAGCGGTCACCGTGATCATCTCACGTCGAGTATCGCTCACATGTTGCATTGTATTGTTGCTGAAGAACAATACAATTTGGCTTATCTCTTTGTCTACAGGATCATGTCAGCCAAGAACACTCCCAACGCCAATCTTCCTTATGGCATGTTCCTCACTTGCCTGTATCGATATGTCATGCATGAGTTCCCTCATCTCGAAAGTGACGACTATCTATTCGTTGGTCCCACTTTGAATCATCTCACTCGCAGCCGACTCCATCGATCGCGTAGCGACAAGCGCAAATCTAGACGCCCTAATGTCTACGAGCCACGGAGTTCCACATGTCATCGGGGAAATGATGATGAGGAGGAGGAGGAAGGCACTTCACGTGTTAGTACTCCATCTCCCACGACGTTCGTGGACAATCTCCCGGAACTTAATTACTCCAATTATGAAGTTCCTTCTCCTTCCGATCAAACCGATCAAACCCTATTCGAACAACAAACCGCATTGCTCAACACTACTCAACAAATGCATCAAGAAGTCAGAGGCGGTTTCAAGTCAGTGGGAAAGACTTTCAAGAACATTTTCGGAAAGAAGAAAAGATGAGATGTGGATGTTAACTCCTTCGAACATTATTGATTTTTAGATTATTTATTTGTTTTATTTGCTTAATATTTGACAAATGTGTTTCATGTAATACGTTAGTACTTTCTTGTCATGAACTTATTATGTTTGCTTTGTAGTAATCAACATGCTTGCTATTTAACATGCTTATGATATGCCTATAATATGCTTCTACTAGTTAATTCTTGTGCATGCTTATATTATATGTTTGTCTTACTATTTGATCATTCTTAGTATACATGGTTCCAATAAAGCTTGCTGCAAAAACACCCTTAAAATGACCCTTTTCTGAATTTTTTCAAATTTGGTCGCCTGGGAAAACACCAGATGGGCGGCCCCCTTAATTCCCTAGGCGGTCCCCTTAATTTTAAGGGGGCCGCCCTACAATTAAGGGGACCGGCCATCTGGACAGTAAAATTTACTGTTTTCTTTTGCATCT
This sequence comes from Artemisia tridentata subsp. tridentata, assembly GCA_021014915.2. Taxonomy (NCBI): domain Eukaryota; kingdom Viridiplantae; phylum Streptophyta; class Magnoliopsida; order Asterales; family Asteraceae; genus Artemisia; species Artemisia tridentata. Next base: position 41,134,545 of record CP139505.1, read on the forward strand.
TGTGACCCCTTTTACCTAGCCTCAGCTACCATTTCTCCTTATGGACGAACTGGAGTTGGAATCTTAACACAAAATCTCCTAAATTTACCTAAACCAACCTCACTTTCATACTATAAATTCCCACCATTAACAACCTTTCATTTCATCCTTCTTCACCATCCAAAATCACCATGTTATCACCAAAAGCCTCCATCTCTAAGACTCCAAGAAAACAAAGACTTGTCATCATTCCACCAAAACAACTCTTTATTGACTTAACACAAGATGATGCCAAAACTCCATCACCACCTCCTCAAAGTTCATCCCCAAGTGCACCTAATGCACCATCAAAAACACCCTCTACCCATGGCACATCATATTCCTCTATACCATCTACTTCATCCATCAATGACTACATCAACACTCACCTCACATCATCACCAAGAGAATCATCACCACCATCCATTCAAGAACCTCCATCAACTCAACTTGCCATCTCTTTATCACCCATTTCACATCTTGACTCTCATTTCTCACCATCACCAATCCCACAACCATTCTTTCCCATACCTTGGGCACTACTTGAATCCCATGGTGACAATTGTCTTTGTTGCGTTCATAACCGGACCATAATCTTTGGTCTTAGAGATGAGATACACTACATGTTTTCATCACTTGAAAACATGCTTACTAATCCACCACCTCCACCATCTTCACCATCATACCACACCACCTCCACCTTCTCCAAAGTAAGCACTTGCAATGCTTACCAATACTTTCTACCTCCACCATGTTGCAAGCTATATGAAGAACCATGGACTCTTGGGATGACTAAGTAGTATTATTAGTTGCTTTATTTGTTGTATGTTATATTTGTCTAATATGATGTACTTTGTTTTGATTTTGTTTTTTACACAATTATTTTTATTAATGTATGTTGTTTTTCTTTTATGTGCATGCATATTATTACTATATATGCTTGTGCTCCTAATATTTTTCTTGCAAGAATTCGATATCTCGATTTGTTTATGCACACAAACGAGGGGGAGTACACACCTAGGGAGAGTTCTCGTCCCGACAAATTTAGTCTCTAAATATTGTCGGCATAACCTTTTTGATGCTACAAAAAGGGGGAGAAGTGAATATAAACTCACTAAACACTTGTCCAAAAATAAGTTCTTGGATTTAATGAGTTTAAGTTTTGTAATCATCAAAAAGGGGGAGATTGTTGACATATAAATAATGCATAAAAAACAATATTAATACTTATTCATATCTCTATGTTTTAATGATCACAAAACACAAACTCATTAAACATAAACTTATCTAACAAACAAGTATTTAGTTGTAAATATTCACTTATACAACTCAAATCACTTAAGGTATGAATGAACTAATGCTTAGTACATTATATGATCAAAGGAACTTTTTCTTAATCTCCAAACTTTGTATAAAATGTCAAAAACATTTTATATATTTTTGAAAAACATTTTTGGTATTTAATAAATATGTTTAATCTTTTATAAAATTATGAATTCAAATTTTCAACCAAAAATGGCAAAAATGTCCCAGAAAAACCTTCCCCACAAAAGGACAAAATTGGCCAACGATTCAGTAGGGCGGCCCCCTTAATTATAAAGGCGGTCCCCTTAATAATTAAGGGGACCGGCCCCCTATTTAAGGGGACCGCCCCGCTCCAGTAGCTTACCAGCTGTCCAATTTTGTGCCTATAAATACCAGCCTTCCCCTGGATTATTTCTCACCTTTTGCACCTCAAACTTTCTGTTTTAAATCTCTTCTAATCTTTCTAAAATCCTTTGATCATATTCTCTTAAGCATTGGTTTCTAAGTGATCCAAGCTTCCACCATCAAAAGTGCAAAAGAAGAACACTACTTCAACTAGAGAAGAAGTGTTATTGTTTATTTCATTCAATTGTGTTGTTGTGTAAATTGTTGTATAGTTGTGATAAGTAGATCTACGTGTAAGTAAGTAGTTGTTTTGTAAAGTAGTTGTGAAGTAGTTGTGAAGTAGTCGTGAAGAAAGTCGTGAAGAAGCCGTGAAGAAGTTGTGAAGCCGGTGTGAAGAAGTTGTGAAGAAGTTGTGTATAAGTCGTGTAGAAGTTGTGAGATTGGTTCTAGCTACGATTAGAACTCGACATTTAGCTTTGTGTCGTTAAGCCGGTGTAAGCGAAAGTTGTGTAAGGTTTTCTCCGCCAAAAGGGAGTTTGTTGACATAGTGAAGAGAACTCTCGAGTAGGTGACTCGAGGAGTGGAGTAGGGCAAGGAAGGTGTCCTTGTAGCCGAACCACTATAAATCTCCGTGTTGTGGTTTGATCTTTCCATCCCTATCTTTCATTTCATCTTATTTACTTTACTTACATTGTTTATATATACTTGCTTATATTTGTTCATATAGATCAAGAGTTGAATTCACATAATATCGAATCGATGTTTTTTTAAAAAAAAAGGGAAAACAAAAGTTTTCATAAATTAAAAAGACGTAAAACTATTCAACCCCCCTTCTAGTTTTCCACACGAAGTATGTGCTTCAACACCTCCAGAGGTGGCATACATGAAGAAGGTTCCATATGCTTCAGCAGTTGGATCTATCATGTATGCAGTTAGATGCACAAGGCCAGATGTGGCATTCGCTCAAAATTTGACCAGTCGTTATCAGCAGAATCCAGGCCATAAACACTGGCATGCTGTTAAGAACATTCTTAAGTATTTAAGGAATACGAAAGATATGTTTCTTGTTTACGGGGGAAATCCAAACGCAGAACTGAATGTTACAGGTTTCTGCGATGCGTCCTTTCAGACTGATAAAGATGATACGAAGTCTCAGACGGGTTATGTTTTTTTCATCAATGGAGGAGCAGTAGACTGGAAGAGTAAGAAGCAGAGTACCATGACTATGTCTGCTACAGAAGCTGAGTATATTGCTGCATCGGAAGCGGCACAAGAAGCTGTTTGGATAAGGAAATTCATTTCGGATCTTGGAGTGATGCCGTCAATTGAATTGCCTATAAATGTATATTGCGACAACTCTGCTGCAATTACATTCGCCAATGAACCTGGAGTTATGAAAGGCGCCAGACACTTTAAAAGAAAGTATCACTATGTTTGAGAACAAGTTGAAGATAGAGAAATCAATGTACTCAAAGTTCACACAGATGACAATCTGGCTGATCCTTTTACAAAGGCATTACCCAAGGAAAAGTTTACTCAACATGCTGAGGGTATTGGTCTTCGTTTAGCCAATAGTTTCATGTAAATCTGTGATTAGTAATTATTTATAAGGGACATGTAAACAATTATTATTTTAATGAAATAAAGTGCGGATAACGTTTATTATCATTCATAATATTTGTGTCCTATATTTGCATGTTTAAATCCGTGAATAATTTATTTATTCTAAATGGTCCGTTGTCAATTAATAATATGGGAATATTATTGAACTAAGACAAATGTGAGGTTTGGTAGAATGTATTGTAAGGTTGAGACACCAATGTCACATGATATTCAATAATGGATAAATTGAATATAGGACTTATCCCAAATACATAATTATACTTTATGGATCATAGTCATTAAGTATATTATGAATATTTATCCTCGGACTTGAGATACCAGATAATTGCCGAGGATGTAGCTCATTTTCAGTAAGATACTCTAACGCTATCCGTAAAAGGTGGTTATAAGGGCTATTTTTGGAAATGATGTGAAGTTCGAGGGTTATGCTCGTAGTCAATAAAGGATTTGTTCCTTCAACTTTGTGTTGAAGTTTAATACTGCTTGGCCACTCGTGGGGTTGACAAGATGTTTGCCTGCGCACGCCCAAAGTCTATCTGGAAGACGTTCAGATGTTTTGGTAATCTTGATCAATTATGTATAAAAGAGAAACTACTGTTAATTGTGGAATGACAAAGATCCATATTCATATTAACGCGGTATTAGTAAAAAAAGGATAAGTATGATGATTATATCATCACGTGGTTTTTCCAGGAAAACCATACTCGATTCGAGCTGGGGGCATTGGGATCTGTTGAGCTAGACTAGCCCATGTCATTACTATATTAATAGTTATACTCGATTCGAGCTGGCCGACCATACCCTTAGGGTTACGGGTCGGTTTTGGTTTCTTTGGGAGCAAGAAAAAGGAAACTATAAATACATCCCATTGTGTTTCATTGTTTCCCTAATCTTGAATCCCTAACTTGCCAACTTCTTTCTCCTCTTCTTCTCTAAGCAAATTTAGTCGATCCTTTTTTTTTAAGTTCACTAGAACTTGGTCGATCTATATTGCTTGCAAGTGTTGGTTTTGTTAGTGATCTTGAACCTAGCTTTTCCTATTGGAACGCTATCATTACGTGTGTACAAGAACGAGTAACAACCTTACTTTAGGTTGTGTGTTTGCCTTGTGTCGATCCACATATAATCCTAATTAGGGTTTATATAACTTGTTCTTGGAGATCCGATTCCTTGTTCTTGCTAGGAATCAATAAGGTACGTTTTCTATTTAGTTTAATTAATTACTTGTTCATTGTAGATCCTTCCGCTGCGTGTTCTTGATGATTTTATATGTTTATAGTTTTTTTTATGATTCATATATTCCAACAAATAGAACATCTTCATAAGTCTTGTATGGGCCAATAGTAACATCCAATTTAGAGTCCTTCAGAAAATGAAAAATGCAAGCAGTTAGAGCTATATAAAAAATAGCTATATAATAGTGTCGTGTGTACTGACCAATTCCATCCAGGCTATATCAGAGTCATAATAGTCATTTACGAGGAAAGCATCAGCCTTGCTATGTAACAGTCGCTTCAAACTACAAGATCGCAGATGATTTTATTAAAAGCACGTACTAATAAATACATATGAATCAGCAAAAGCTTAAATTAGAATGTACCTAGGGGAACTAGTCAAATCCCCTACTTTACGTAACAATTCAGCGGCTTTTGCGAGATAGGCAGAATATTCTTGAGAAAAAGGGACGAAACTAAGATCACTGGTACTATTGGAATGAGTGTCATTATGCCTTTTAATAACATTGAAAAAACCCGTTTCTTTTTGTTTTTCATTCTCTGAAAGCCCTTTCATCCATATTTCGAATTCCTGTCACAACAAGCAAAATGGTTAGTCCGGTGGAAAGATGGGTGTATTCGGGCGCGTTGGGTTGACCCAAAAACTATATTTGCCTTATTTTAAACTTAAGATACTTTAATCAAACGCGGTAACAGAAACATGTTATTACAATTATGATCTAAATCACCCAAGGCTTTTGGTCTAGTGGTATGTGAGTTGCCCACCAACCTAGAGACTGTGGGTTCAAGCCTCGCTGGAGGCATTTGTTTATAGGGTGTGAAAAAAAATTGCCGTTCAAAAAAAATAAATAAATAAATAAATAAAAATAAATAAATAAATAAAAAAGAATGATCTAAATCTTTAAACAATGTGCTTTAGGAGATTGTATTCATAAACTATACAGTTTTACCTGACATTTTTAACCCTTTGACGTGTTTTTAGCTGAAAATTATATTTGACCCAATAGACCCGTTTGAGATAAAACTCAAGTCAAAATCTATTTGACCCAGTTTACACCTCAACTTAATAACAGATAAACCACATTGTCCACAAACTCAATTTGAATAAATTTATAAATGATATTTTGAAAGAATTAACAAGTTTGACAAATTTATAACCAGAAGAAAAATGGATACCATTTTATCCATATCTGGAGGATAGAAGCTGGCACCAGGAGGTTTTAAGATGGGAAATGCAGCTTTATATTCAACACCTTTCCATCCAGCCACTTGTTTTGTCGCTTCTGGAAGCAATCTGACAGCAGAGTCTACAGTTGTCAAAAACGCTTCATTTTCATCAAGACAAGACCTGCGAAATACACACACAAAATTCAACTTTTTTGATATCACATATCAGAAAGAGTGACAAGTATGGTAATATGAGAAGATCATATTGGAAAGATGCTATAGTACTTTTAGGGGCAGTATCTTACCATGGACTCTTGTTTATCGAATAATATTTCCATTTTAACATGTCCAACTCAGATATTTCACCACGCCCGTTTAACCATCCCCTTAATGTTGAGTTGTTGTACCAAACCTAATTCACGAAGAAAAAAAATAGAATATAAATAACTAAATATTTTATCAAAACGTTCATCTTAATATTAATATATAATATAGAAATACCATCATTCATCACATGTGTATTAAAGTAGAAAACGAAAATTATCCATGAGTTTTTAGAATTTCATTAAATATACCTGGTGGTAAAAAATATCATCCATTATTTTCGCGGCTTGAATGAGTAAAGCCAGAACTTCCTTGTCCTCATCTGTCAGACCGGTCAACTGTCACATACTACAATGTTTAGTTAAACTCCTTTATATACAGTTATAATCAATAGATATAAGTGGGGAAAAAACCTCAGCAGTAAGTGAGATAGGAGCATAACGAGCGAGCTTTTTTTGCAGAAGCAAACTCTGTGCTTCCGTGTTTTCTTGGTACCTATAAAAAGTTAAAAAAAAAAAAATCTAAATTATATGAATTTTAGGAAATTTTAGAGTGTAACTTATGATTTGAAATGGTTCGTTATTCACTAAAATGGTATTATGAAGCACAATATACATCACAATATTCAGATGTTAATGTATACATATAAATGTGCTTATATGCTCAAAGATGTACCTTTTGATAATGATGTCAAATAGTTGACCATATGGTCCATCAACATTATAGGGAGCGTAATGAGGGTCTCCGTTAGCAAGTAAGTGCTTGTACTCTTCAACTGAGATATATTTAACGGCTGAGACTTCAGATTCCTACAAGGAAATATAACCATATTGTTTTTAATTGGTCAACCCTATGGGATTGTTTCTCAAAAGTAAATCAGTGATTTATAAAATCATAACCTGAAGAGTAAAAGCTTCCAATGGGATCGGGTCCAGTGTTGTCACGAGATAAACATCATCAAATTCATTATCAATGAACTTGCCATCATTTGTAACACTGCTACCATATGCAAAAACCAAAATAGCACTTTGTGAATGCCAAAGAGGCGTGGCAAAAAATGAACCAATTTCTGACAGAAGAACATTCATTCATTGTTTAATTTCAAATAAACTTTAACCTAAAAAGGGTGCTTGGGTTTGCTTATTTAAGTGATTATCTGCTTACTTTTAAATCAGATAAGCAGTTTTCATTGTACGTCTGAAACTCGTTTATCTGCTTAATTTGAGCAGAATTACCAATACTTGAAAATCTTAAAGGCAGATCAGTGGTTTAAAATAAGCAATCCCAAACACAACCTAAAATTCCATGAATAACAAAAGTTCCCTATTTCGGGATATGGTGGACTAATTATATACAAAAACTACATGCCAATCATATTAGAAGGTCTACCATTCTTGTAGAAAAACAAACAGCAATTCAAAGGCATCGTTCGGGAGGGTAACACCGAGCTCCTCTTGAAGCTCTCTCCTGCAAGCATACATCACTTTAAAGTTATACATCATTAGATTATAGTATATGATATGTTATATAATGTATGTGTCGTATACAGGTTACAAAATGACCCAAAAGTTGAGCTTAAACGCTTATGATTTAAAGAGTTTATACAAAAGGTGTGACCATTTGGTCTGATTACCTCGCTGTGATAAAGGATGTATCACCAGCAGATACATGACCTGCACTAGAAATATCCCAGAATCCGGGCCATGAATCCTTGCAATCGGCACACTTCTGGAGTAGAAGTTGTTGTGTACTTACAGCAAAGATCCACACGTGAACTGCTCGGTGGTAATCACCATCTCTGTGAACAGCACTTCTGAACATATAAAGTATATATATGTTAGCTTAAGACGTTATGTATAGTTATAAACTCTGACTCGTCTATCCATGTTATAGATAGTTCATGCTGATAATTAGACTCAAACTGATAAGAGCTACTCAAAACTTGTAGAAAATATTGAAAGTGATGATGTGAAATGAGACAAAAAAGGCTACAAATGATGAGTTGTTTGAGGGGCGTTTGGGATTGCTTACTAAAACTGCTTATCTTCTATTGCTTTTTAAATGAACAGTTCAAAATACACAACTCCAAACTGTTTATAGGCTTATTGCTTTCAGTAATAAGCTGTTTAGCATAAGCAACTCTAAACTGCTTATTCAAAACAGCTTATTTCATTTACAAATAAACAGATTAGCAATTTGGATAAGCAAGCCAGTTAAGCGATCCTAAACACTCTTAAGGGGGTGTTTGGATCAGCTTATTTTATCGGCTAATGAGCTTATTTGAATCCGGAAAAGCTCCCCCTTTTCAGCTTAGGAGCTTCTCATAAGTCGAAACAAACAGGCTTACGAGCTTTTCCCATAAAAGGCCAAAAATGATGACATTTTTGAAACTGCTTATCTGATATCGTTTCTAATAAGCAACTCCAAACTGCTAACTATTAATCGCTTTTTGAATTAAGCAGTCTAACTTAAGCAACTTCAAAATGCTTATTCAAAACAGCTTATTAGATTATCAATTTGGATAACCAATCTATTCAATCCTAAACACCTTAAAAACTGTTCATTTTCTGTATAGAAACACAATAACCATATAAACAGATTCAAACACTAAAGGGAGAAAGGGTCTGCTCTTTTTTGGTTATAAGCTTCTTCTCATAAGTTAATGTTGTTCCCTTAGCACATCGAGATATAACAATTAAGTTAGTCTAAGTGCGCTTATGACTGAGATTAATGCAAAGATTATTTCTAACAGTTATAATATGTGAATATAAAACACAAGGTATTTTTCGACTTTTAAATTCTTATTAGAAATGAATCCAAGAATCTATTACCTAAGTGTTTTGTAGAACAAACACTTGGGATTGAATAGACAAGGTTTTGGTGTCTCCTATCGAAACTCAAACTTTGCTTGAGTGGTAACAATATACCCACTGAGCTATCTCAGTGATTTGTATACTCTTTGTAGGAGAGAAGTTGCTTTGCAAAAGTCTAAGCTTTCAATATACCAAGCACACTCAACTTCTCTCCCAACTGATCTATTTATACACAAGTATTCTATGTATAAGTGATTAAAATAATGCAAGTTGTTGAGGTAGCGTGTCTGACAATCACAAATAGTAATTGTCATTTCCAAGAACCAATAGGAATGGGCTAATAAGACTTTGGGAGTTGTTGGCTGACACTCCATGACTTTTAGCCGCAATAGGGAAGGTTGGTGTCTGTGACAACCCGTAAAAAATCCCTCGTAATAAATCTCACTGATTTACGATAATCACAACTTACGGTTTAACAAAACCCATTTTTATGGGAAAATTTAAACTTTTATATCATCGCTATTGTTATCATGAAATGCTTTCGTGATATATTAAATAGCAAACGTTACTCGAACCACAAACAACTCACGAGATTCTATTCTCACTGAATTCAAAACCTCGCAAAACATAATAGTTAGTGATGACGAATCCCTACACACAAAATATAAGCACCTTTCCTAATTACCTAAATTATTTCATTAATACATATTACCTATAAACTTTCCACTAAATCTTGCAAACCAAGTGGGCTAACTAGCACTCGGCCCAATTCACACTCCACCAGCCCACTGTCCAGCCCAACTTCTCTTGGCTATTCATGAAAGTTCGACTATCCACAGTCACCTCCAAAACGTCTTGATATTTTTCGATTATCAACCATGACTATTAGATATTAATTTTATTTACTCTCCCAGCCAACGATTAGGACGCCAAATATTAGCTCGAGAGTTGAACGTTTGATACGTTTAAATGAGCCCAAATGATCGTCCCATTTTATCAAATCAAATCGTATACATTTTGCGAACTCATCCAAATTTTATCCGAACTTGTGCCAACATTCTTACTTGATCATTTATAATTTATTAAGAGTACTCAATATTAATAATATTGAACTCGACATTAAACCTGAATTGTTTACAAACCAAAGATACATGTCGACTTAGAAGAAGTAAATCAACTTCCAATTGATCTCTTCTATGTCTCTAAAGTTTTCATATTAGTAAATTCATTTCCAGTTCAATGCACAATATTTACTAACTTTCAAATATAAAGCAAGTAATCATTTTCACTAAATTTCACTCGCTCCAAAACAAATGTATGAATGGAATATATACTCAAACCATCTACTAAAGACAAGATATGAGCAAGCTTGCTTCTTTAGCCAAACTACAGGCACTGCGATACTCAATTGAAATTATCTAGTGAATATAGATATAAACCAAAGACAAAAGACAACGTTCAACTCACACGCTTAGACACTGTCACACTCAAACTAAAAATATCTAAAGAATGCATTCAAATACCAACAACTAGAAACAACAGAAGCTTGAATAATGAAAACGTGTGAATATGTATTTCACGTGTACACTCCAACAACAAGAATACAAGGCACCTACTAACACATATTCAATCTCACACTCAACCCAAACAGCAGTAAACATTTATGATTCATTTGGCACCTTTAATAAAAACAAACCAAGCACCTATCTAATCCAAAGACAAAAGACAAGACGCATGCACACGTTTAGACACTTGAATACATAACTAAAAATATCACTCAACACCAAAACAGTGGAATAGATGTTACCACTCATTGCTGCTGATCCACAGTAGACTTCCATAATGAAGCATTGAGGGTAATCTCGTCAAGAACTTGGTGCAACAACTTCTATATAATCCCACTCGATCTTCACTGCCAAGCCATACACACACCACTCTTACTTATCTCACTCAACTCGCTCACCTTTGATATTCTTATACTCACTCCACTGCCCAAACTCCACCCTCACTTCTCACTTATCCCACTCTCACTAAGTCTCAACCGACTCTTGTCTCACAAAAAGGATATACAAGTCGAGTAAAGATAATATGTAAAACATGTCTAGATCGCCACACTCACTGTCTCCCTTTGTGCATTGCTCGATCATCACCACCTTCTTCTTGAACCTCATTCGACCATCACTGCTTTCTCCGTACCCTAGAAAAGTGTAGTAAGTACTCATTCACTTTTCTCGTTTACATGCTCGCACACACAAACATAACATACATGCATTTTACATTCGAACGTATAGATAATCCAAGTTTAGCTTATATACATCTTTCTCTCGTATAACTCATATTGTGTCAAGAAACTCTATTGTAAAAGACTAGCATTCGATTTACAGAACCACTGTCTCGTTTCATGCATTATAAAAACTCTATATTCGAACTCATTAGCTATCTTACAGAAGTTATACATGCACTATTATTCGAGTCAATTGCATCGGTGCATTACAGTAGTCACTAAGGACAAGTCTAAAAACCCTCACTGATGACTAGTACATGCATGCATTCTCTTATATTGTACATATACTCGAACGTGTAAATGTGGTTATATTCCATGCACCACATTTAAAGAGAAAAGGACTTTATGTAATAACCAAAACATTAGTAAAACATGCAAGTCATCACTGCTATAGTACACTGTTCGCATATTTTTGGATTCATGTTAACCAAAAAGCGTGGCCATTAGCCACTAAGGGATATTTAGAAATTATCCACATTTCATACTCATGCATCACGCAACCTCAAACAAGAAATTATTTTATATTGCACACTCTCTTTTGTTTTACAAACCAAACGTATAAACATATATATTCTGAAATACACGACAACTTAATTTGAACAATGTCGAGCACCCTTTCGAAATTATCTATACCTAATTACTATTTTAATATTATTAAACTGTAATGTTAAAAGGTTATCTTATAGTTTTTTTTTTTAACGGATATGTATATATCGTGAACATGTCATCAAAACAGTGGGCAACGGAACCCTTGTGTTCAAAACAATATTTCGAGCTAAATTATTGTCAAACACTATTAAACGGATATAACGATATATATTTTAATTTAATATATCAATGTCATAATGATATCGGGCTGTTTTTAAAATGATGTTCTTCATTTGTAAAGTTATAATAATATTTCCCAATTTAGTATAAAAATAAGCTACTGGTCGAATAAGCTAGCGAAATAAGATTCCTTTATTTAAAAATAACTTATAAAAAGTCGCACACTTTATCTTTATCATTTTAACATTTTTGGACTAAAAACGTAACGCGTTTTAACCATAGGGATTGAAACTGTCAAACTGTGAAACTGGTTTAGAAAGGACTTAAGTTGACTTTTAAATTAATTTCAAGTCTTATATATATATTTGAAATATTTTTGGAATATTATTAAACTTATGTCTAACGAAGGACTAACTACGTAACGCAAATACAGTTAGGATAAAAAGTATAAAATCGGGAAAGGACAAGGACCAACTATTTTTCACTTAACATCCTCATTCTCATCACCACATCACTTCACATGCATTCATTACATTCTAGTTACATGCACTTAATTTTCGTTATCTATTAAACAAAGTTCACTCGCATATCATTTCATCATATTTCGAGGAAATAATACCACGAGTCAAGTGACATGAGAATCGAGATAATATCATTGTATGATATTATATTTTCTTAACTTGAGGCATTTTAGGCATATCACACTCACATCATCAAATCGTTATACGATTTCTCACGATCACACTCATCGTTAGTTATAAGTCGAATACTTAGATATTCCTCATATTCAGGTCTCGTATTGAAGACGTTTCCGTGATCGTTTCTATAAGTCTTACTTGATCTTATAATTCTATCTTGCCAGCTACACTCCAGGTGAGTCGTGGTCCCCTACTTTTTATTAATTGTTTTAATAACTCATTTGGGGGAGATACATGCTTCAACTGTTTTAAATTACTTTTATACTCTGAGAAACTCTCATGAATTATTCAAAACCATCAACTGTGTTTTACATGTCTTAAACCACTCTTGAAAGAGATATGTGCTTGTATACTTGCAAATTACTTACCTAGCTTAATATTGTATTGAAAGTCAACATTTTCAAACTACGTGTTGTAACATGATACCGAAACTTATTATAGGCATTCGTATAACAACTGAATGTACTATTAAACCTTACTATGATATTTCTACATTTCAATTAGAAATAATAGCCAAAACTAAAGTACATATATGCTATGAACTCCTGAACTCTATATTGTCTAAGTTTACCTAAATTGCCATAAAGTCCCTCGATCATGAGCCATTAATCACTACGGTGAGCGCGAATATAGTGGACAGCTTCGAAACCTGTAGAGGCTGACGACCTATCCCACTAAGTATGGACGGAAAGCCTTAGGGCTAGTCGTATTTAGTCGCGATACACTATATTTGAATAAATAGTAGGATGAGGCAATCACCTACTACCTGGGGGCAAACCATCATAACCTGATGTGACCTTACCATTTTACGGAACCTTTGTTAATGCTTTGCGCGTCATGAGGCTTAGGACAATATAACCTTATGAATATATATGTCTTCCTATATATATTTGGATACAGCTGTAGACCACCACTCTTTACTGATAGATATCAGACCTTATACTATTATTTTCACTATGTGATATAAATGGGTATCATATACTTAAAATCTAACTGTTTTCATATGATAGAACAAAATAATGCTCGACATATCGTTACTTTTGAAAGTTGAACCATTATTTCACTGCAAGTATATAACAACAATACTCCTTTTTACTCAAACTTGGACATATGATCGTCAGAGGTCATAAATGATTTACTCTTGGATTTTTACCCAAATTTGCAAACTTGTTAGTTACTTTCATAAGTACTAGCATTTATTTCAACATTTACTCTACAACTCTCGACATTTTTGAAAGCAAATTATTTTCTACCAAACCCCACGAACTCACCAACCATTGTGTTGACGTTTTAAGCATGTGTCTTTCAGGTACTTAACGGAGCAGGACAAGACACGGAGCGGGCATTTAAATACTCTGATAACTTTAATGGTGTGAAAATCAAATATGTCATTCTTTTCCAAATCATCATAATTTTTGGAGTTTTCAAACCAGATTTTACAAACTTATTATTAAAACCATTCTTTTGAATGACATATAACTTTTAAAACGCCTTTCCCGAGCCATTTTCTAAATTTTTGTCTTCGATCCTCAGTGTAACGCCCAAATATTTTCCGCTGCCACAAAACCAAATTTGGGGGTGTTACAGATTGGCATCAGAGCCACAGGTTATAGAGAATCAAATGTTTTCAAACATTGAACTATAACCACACTTTCAAAATAAATGATTTTACACCATACCATTTTACGCCCTCCGTGTCTGCAGACTGTCGTGCTCATTATATTACCTATTAAGATTATTTTGTACTAATCTTTACATGCTTAATGATTACCGTTCACTTATAACACATTGTATTATTTTACACTCAATGTTGTACTTTAAACATATGAATATTCATGATTATCATCGCTTGCTACAGTACCATGTCTTCTAAACTAGTTGATATCATCGAGACTACCTCTCCTACTACACATTCGTCACCTACTCACCAAATTGCACCAGATACTGAAGATCTGTATGTGCAAACGTCACCACCCCAGCCTGACATAGAACTCACTCAGAAATCACCTTCGTCATCCCCTACTTACTCACTTACTCACCTCCACGACAGAAACTCAAAAGAGCAACCGAACCCTATTCAGATGAAGATTTGATTGGTGGTCAACCAACATTTGAATCTGAACAGAGTTCACCCCAAGAGATGACTTGGAAGAAGATCGAGTCAAATTCCCCTTTGCCTGATATCTCAGATTCCCCCATGCCCGATATCCCAGAGAATGTATCCTCACCCAATTCTCCCGACTACAATATAGATACCCATAACCCCATATGGAATTGCCTTCACCAACACACCAACATACTAGACTCTCACTCTGAACAGCTAAAAGAGTTACAACCATTACGATTCGAATGGTACGATCGTAACATTGACACCTTGTTTAAGAGGACAGATGCTGAGAGAAGAGAAGTGTTTGGTCTAGGAGTAAATGTTGGTAACATGAAGGACAATTACGAACAAAAACTTAGAAACCTAGATGCCAGAACCTGCTGTTTGGGTAGAGGCCATACTCAAACACACATTAGGATTGAGGACGTCGAAAGAGCATTATGGTTAGCTGGAGACACAGCAAGAATCCAAAGCCAAAAGATTGCGGCCTTGGAAAACATGTTAGCTAATCAGATGAATGCGTGCCAGGAACGTTTCTCAGCCATGGAAGCTGCACAACTAGATCTTGAGGCAGAAGTTAGACGTCTACGTCAGAGACGTAACTAATCTTAAGTATAGTGGTTGTGCTTAATAAACCAAATAGTTTTGGTTAGAATTCCATGTATCTTTTCAATAATTCTGTAACTCTCAGAACTTGTAATCGACTTCTAAGCTATGACAATCTATTTCCATTATATCCGTCTGTTGAAAACAAATTCATTCCACCAAACCCTATCATGGTACTATAAATGCAATGAACCATGCAAAACCTCACCATTTGTTACTCTCGTAGAAAAAAAATGACTCCACAAGAATCAATAAGACATTAATAAAGGACCTTGTGTTGGTCGTTTGATCAGACAAGTTATTGGAGTTATGTCCATATTGATGATCGTAACCGTGATTTTATATCAAATGTACCACGACTAAACCTTAAACCGTAGAATTCCAAGAACAAATCTTCAAAGAGAACTTGATAACTAAAGAGAAAGTTGTCGAACTTCGACCTTTGTAGATGAATTCGTTAGTTCCTTAACAATCCCATATCAAGAGTTGATCATTATTTTACGATGTTACCCAGACACATCGTATTTCTATGATCCTCAGTTGATTTGATTTTGTATTGAGATCACGTTGTTAGCACTAATATACAAATACCTTGTTATTTGGATTATTCTAACAATAAGGTGAATACTAAATCAAAAATTCTTGTGATGTTCATAGGGAATGGACAACAAGAACAGCGTAGTGCCCACAACAACCATGACTCCTAAAACTATTAAGAAATTGGAAGTAACCACAACAATTCACCTAAGTAACCATGACATGACAAGAAAAGAAAGAAAGAAGGCTATACCTTGTAAGCATAACCATGAAAGTTTCATGGGGTGTAAGCCAATGTACCTAGAGGATTCAAGGAAAATAACTAAACCTATCCGCACTTGTGCCCAAAGAATTAGGCAAGATATTGCACTTAGGAAAAATAACCAAAAGCGAAAACTTGAGGGTAAAAGATCCTTTATTCTCAACGAATGTGAGTTTCACAATGATGTTTGCATCCGCAATCATCTACAAGACCGCATTGACTATCTTCGCCAACAAAGACCCAAATCAGAAGATGGAAGAAACTTCATCACCAACCCTAGTAATGAAAACAAATACCATGGAAAGCAACCTCTGGGCCCAAGATGTAAGTTGCATCACACCGGACATTGCATTGATAAATGCGGAAGGTGCCGGAAAACAGGCCACAAGACAAGAGATTGCAAAACCATGAAAGGAAATAAGCAAACCTTATCCATAAAATGCCATGAATATGGTAAAATGAGTCATTACAAGAGTTATTGCCCAAACTACAAGGCCCATTAGGAGCCCAGGATTGTACAAGGGAATAAGGACTCATCAAATAATCTCAACCGTGTCAAAGAATGACCTCTATGTTAAGCAGATGAATGGATTCCTGCTGTAAAATAAATAAACTCTAGTCTAGAACTATCTAAGTTATATTTCCGTTTGTATTTACCTTAGGTACGATGGATGTAACCTAAGTGTAACAGTTATCCTTCTACCGTATAAGAACCCTACCTTGTAATATTTCCATGATAATTATAATCTACGTCTATTTCAATTTCTATTCCACCTCTTCATACATAAATCGTTATGTAACAACACGCTGATATTAATCTTAAGAATTTCATTAACTCTATTTTGACCAAACCATAGGTTGATACCACATTGTAAGAAATCCTCACCTAAAACCTAGGTCTATACCAAAAATATCATTTTAGAAATTCCTGACCAATCCTCGGAATATGAACAAAACTTTTCAAATTCTTTTGAAAATACTCAGAAAATGTCTGACTTTGTGACAAAGCTATTTTAGTTGAATCGTATAAAACTTTTTGAAGAAGCATAAATACTCCACTGACTGAACCAAGCGTTACATCATTTGGTCCTCAATTATACATAGCCTAGCTACCTATGTATAATTTAGGAAGAATCATGTTATAAATGGAACAGCTATATTTTCAAAGTTTTAATAACAATTTTCATTCCAAAGACAAAATTTCGAGACAAATAAATTGTTCATAAACCTTACTTTTAACCGAACCTTAGCAAGATCTACACTTATTACCATTACTCATTATAGAAGTCGAGGAAAGTACGAAATTAGAAACTATAAGAATTCACAACGATATAAGGCAAACGTAAATAACATAGATTTTATTAGAACCCACGAAAATTAATACATAGCAAGATGATTAACACCGAAAGTACTAATAGTACGATAAACCCAATGAAAGGCATAGAGTCTTCAATAGATTGGACCACCATAGCAACAAAAACCACCACCAACCCAGCAATAGCAAGAGCCACCATAGGATGAAGAACCTTGATTATTCTGGAAGATAAATAAAAACCGAATCATTAAGGACAACGACTAAACATAAGTGAGATTTTACTCCACATTTATTAAGGATTACATCGACACACAACTAAGATACATTCTAACCACACTACTCGAGACCCTCATCCCCAAAACTTATCCGCAAAAATAGCTAGGATTGTGAGGGGTACGATAACCAACAAGTATCCGATCCAACCGCCGGTATCTTCGCCGGGAAGAAGAGCCAAACCAGCGACGACAAAAATGATGAACATGACTGCAAATACTATAGCGATCGGCGGCATGTTTATTATTTGGGAAAGTAGAATGAAAGTGATGAGTGAAAAAGGTGAAAAGGAAGAAAAGGGAAAGTTAAATAGGAGAATAGGTGGAGAAAAGTATCCGCTATTTTACTATTCACGATCATTAAGTTACAAATCGCTACCCTTAAAAATCCCCTAGTCTCGAATCGCTAAAACTCTGAACGTTAAGAAACTTCCTACTCTCGACCGTTACTTTCACCATTCATAGCCTATAAATGCGTTAGTTGATCTAACATTCCAATTTAATTCGTCCAGTACGAATAAATCAAATTTGACTTTGATTCCTCGATATTCAAACGAAAATCTCTCGAGAATAGTTTTTCATAAACTCTCACCTCAGAACATCACATTTTCAACACCCATCACGGCCTGAACTTCGGGACGAAGTTCAAAATTAGGGGTGGATAATGTGACAACCCGTAAAAAATCCCTCGTAATAAATCTCACTGATTTATGATAATCACAACTTACGGTTTAACAAAACCCATTTTTATGGGAAAATTTAAACTTTTATATCATCGCTATTGTTATCATGAAATGCTTTCGTGATATATTAAATAGCAAACGTTACTCGAACCACAAACAACTCACGAGATTCTATTCTCACTGAATTCAAAACCTCGCAAAACATAATAGTTAGTGATGACGAATCCCTACACACAAAATATAAGCACCTTTCCTAATTACCTAAATTATTTCATTAATACATATTACCTATAAACTTTCCACTAAATCTTGCAAACCAAGTGGGCTAACTAGCACTCGGCCCAATTCACACTCCACCAGCCCACTGTCCAGCCCAACTTCTCTTGGCTATTCATGAAAGTTCGACTATCCACAGTCACCTCCAAAACGTCTTGATATTTTTCGATTATCAACCATGACTATTAGATATTAATTTTATTTACTCTCCCAGCCAACGATTAGGACGCCAAATATTAGCTCGAGAGTTGAACGTTTGATGCGTTTAAATGAGCCCAAATGATCGTCCCATTTTATCAAATCAAATCGTATACATTTTGCGAACTCATCCAAATTTTATCCGAACTTGTGCCAACATTCTTACTTGATCATTTATAATTTATTAAGAGTACTCAATATTAATAATATTGAACTCGACATTAAACCTGAATTGTTTACAAACCAAAGATACATGTCGACTTAGAAGAAGTAAATCAACTTCCAATTGATCTCTTCTATGTCTCTAAAGTTTTCATATTAGTAAATTCATTTCCAGTTCAATGCACAATATTTACTAACTTTCAAAGATAAAGCAAGTAATCATTTTCACTAAATTTCACTCGCTCCAAAACAAATGTATGAATGGAATATATACTCAAACCATCTACTAAAGACAAGATATGAGCAAGCTTGCTTCTTTAGCCAAACTACAGGCACTGCCATACTCAATTGAAATTATCTAGTGAATATAGATATAAACCAAAGACAAAAGACAACGTTCAACTCACACGCTTAGACACTGTCACACTCAAACTAAAAATATCTAAAGAATGCATTCAAATACCAACAACTAGAAACAACAGAAGCTTGAATAATGAAAACGTGTGAATATGTATTTCACGTGTACACTCTAACAACAAGAATACAAGGCACCTACTAACACATATTCAATCTCACACTCAACCCAAACAGCAGTAAACATTTATGATTCATTTGGCACCTTTAATAAAAATAAACCAAGCACCTATCTAATCCAAAGACAAAAGACAAGACGCATGCACACGTTTAGACACTTGAATACATAACTAAAAATATCACTCAACACCAAAATAGTGGAATAGATGTTACCACTCATTGCTGCTGATCCACAGTAGACTTCCATAATGAAGCATTGAGGGTAATCTCGTCAAGAACTTGGTGCAACAACTTCTATATAATCCCACTCGATCTTCACTGCCAAGCCATACACACACCACTCTTACTTATCTCACTCAACTCGCTCACCTTTGATATTCTTATACTCACTCCACTGCCCAAACTCCACCCTCACTTCTCACTTATCCCACTCTCACTAAGTCTCAACCGACTCTTGTCTCACAAAAAGGATATACAAGTCGAGTAAAGATAATATGTAAAACATGTCTAGATCGCCACACTCACTGTCTCCCTTTGTGCATTGCTCGATCATCACCACCTTCTTCTTGAACCTCATTCGACCATCACTGCTTTCTCCGTACCCTAGAAAAGTGTAGTAAGTACTCATTCACTTTTCTCGTTTACATGCTCGCACACACAAACATAACATACATGCATTTTACATTCGAACGTATAGATAATCCAAGTTTAGCTTATATACATCTTTCTCTCGTATAACTCATATTGTGTCAAGAAACTCTATTGTAAAAGAACTAGCATTCGATTTACAGAACCACTGTCTCGTTTCATGCATTATAAAAACTCTATATTCGAACTCATTAGCTATCTTACAGAAGTTATACATGCACTATTATTCGAGTCAATTGCATCGGTGCATTACAGTAGTCACTAAGGACAAGTCTAAAAACCCTCACTGATGACTAGTACATGCATGCATTCTCTTATATTGTACATATACTCGAACGTGTAAATGTGGTTATATTCCATGCACCACATTTAAAGAGAAAAGGACTTTATGTAATAACCAAAACATTAGTAAAACATGCAAGTCATCACTGCTATAGTACACTGTTCGCATATTTTTGGATTCATGTTAACCAAAAAGCGTGGCCATTAGCCACTAAGGGATATTTAGAAATTATCCACATTTCATACTCATGCATCACGCAACCTCAAACAAGAAATTATTTTATATTGCACACTCTCTTTTGTTTTACAAACCAAACGTATAAACATATATATTCTGAAATACACGACAACTTAATTTGAACAATGTCGAGCACCCTTTCGAAATTATCTATATCTAATTACTATTTTAATATTATTAAACTGTAATGTTAAAAGGTTATCTTATAGTTTTTTTTTTTAACGGATATGTATATATCGTGAACATGTCATCAAAACAGTGGGCAACGGAACCCTTGTGTTCAAAACAATATTTCGAGCTAAATTATTGTCAAACACTATTAAACGGATATAACGATATATATTTTAATTTAATATATCAATGTCATAATGATATCGGGCTGTTTTTAAAATGATGTTCTTCATTTGTAAAGTTATAATAATATTTCCCAATTTAGTATAAAAATAAGCTACTGGTCGAATAAGCTAGCGAAATAAGCTTCCTTTATTTAAAAATAACTTATAAAAAGTCGCACACTTTATCTTTATCATTTTAACATTTTTGGACTAAAAACGTAACGCGTTTTAACCATAGGGATTGAAACTGTCAAACTGTGAAACTGGTTTAGAAAGGACTTAAGTTGACTTTTAAATTAATTTCAAGTCTTATATATATATTTGAAATATTTTTGGAATATTATTAAACTTATGTCTAACGAAGGACTAACTACGTAACGCAAATACAGTTAGGATAAAAAGTATAAAATCGGGAAAGGACAAGGACCAACTATTTTTCACTTAACATCCTCATTCTCATCACCACATCACTTCACATGCATTCATTACATTCTAGTTACATGCACTTAATTTTCGTTATCTATTAAACAAAGTTCACTCGCATATCATTTCATCATATTTCGAGGAAATAATACCACGAGTCAAGTGACATGAGAATCGAGATAATATCATTGTATGATATTATATTTTCTTAACTTGAGGCATTTTAGGCATATCACACTCACATCATCAAATCGTTATACGATTTCTCACGATCACACTCATCGTTAGTTATAAGTCGAATACTTAGATATTCCTCATATTCAGGTCTCGTATTGAAGACGTTTCCGTGATCGTTTCTATAAGTCTTACTTGATCTTATAATTCTATCTTGCCAGCTACACTCCAGGTGAGTCGTGGTCCCCTACTTTTTATTAATTGTTTTAATAACTCTTTTGGGGGAGATACATGCTTCAACTGTTTTAAATTACTTTTATACTCTGAGAAACTCTCATGAATTATTCAAAACCATCAACTGTGTTTTACATGTCTTAAACCACTCTTGAAAGAGATATGTGCTTGTATACTTGCAAATTACTTACCTAGCTTAACATTGTATTGAAAGTCAACATTTTCAAACTATGTGTTGTAACATGATACCGAAACTTATTATAGGCATTCGTATAACAACTGAATGTACTATTAAACCTTACTATGATATTTCTACATTTCAATTAGAAATAATAGCCAAAACTAAAGTACATATATGCTATGAACTCCTGAACTCTATATTGTCTAAGTTTACCTAAATTGCCATAAAGTCCCTCGATCATGAGCCATTAATCACTACGGTGAGCGCGAATATAGTGGACAGCTTCGAAACCTGTAGAGGCTGACGACCTATCCCACTAAGTATGGACGGAAAGCCTTAGGGCTAGTCGTATTTAGTCGCGATACACTATATTTGAATAAATAGTAGGATGAGGCAATCACCTACTACCTGGGGGCAAACCATCATAACCTGATGTGACCTTACCGTTTTACGGAACCTTTGTTAATGCTTTGCGCGTCATGAGGCTTAGGACAATATAACCTTATGAATATATATGTCTTCCTATATATATTTGGATACAGCTGTAGACCACCACTCTTTACTGATAGATATCAGACCTTATACTATTATTTTCACTATGTGATATAAATGGGTATCATATACTTAAAATCTAACTGTTTTCATATGATAGAACAAAATAATGCTCGACATATCGTTACTTTTGAAAGTTGAACCATTATTTCACTGCAAGTATATAACAACAATACTCCTTTTTACTCAAACTTGGACATATGATCGTCAGAGGTCATAAATGATTTACTCTTGGATTTTTACCCAAATTTGCAAACTTGTTAGTTACTTTCATAAGTACTAGCATTTATTTCAACATTTACTCTACAACTCTCGACATTTTTGAAAGCAAATTATTTTCTACCAAACCCCACGAACTCACCAACCATTGTGTTGACGTTTTAAGCATGTGTCTTTCAGGTACTTAACGGAGCAGGACAAGACACGGAGCGGGCATTTAAATACTCTGATAACTTTAATGGTGTGAAAATCAAATATGTCATTCTTTTCCAAATCATCATAATTTTTGGAGTTTTCAAACCAGATTTTACAAACTTATTATTAAAACCATTCTTTTGAATGACATATAACTTTTAAAACGCCTTTCCCGAGCCATTTCCTAAATTTTTGTGTTCGATCCTCAGTGTAACGCCCAAATATTTTCCGCTGCCACAAAACCAAATTTGGGGGTGTTACAGTGTCTGACAAAATAAGAGTGTTTGGTCTGACACTCTTATCTTCTCAAATCCTTCCCACTTATTCCCGCCTAATCTTCAGGCATTGGTTCCTCAGTCTTCAATCACTTATTGTCGTTGAGGAGACTGAGGTTCAGTGAGTTCTTGTCCAATAATCACTGAGCCATCATCTTTTTCTTTGTCTTAAGTCCTACTCAGGGAGTACCGCCTACCTGAGTAGTGAGTCCTTCTTCTTTGAAATCGCCTTAAGCATCCTGAAGATGACTCACTGAGAGGCTGTTCTCTCAGTGACTTGAATTGTTCTCGGTTTAATAAACACTTAGTTAATTTGTGTCCAAATCTTGTTTTAAGTATTCTTGGGTACTGATGGACCCAACAATCTCCCCCTATTTGGATATAAATTATTCCTAAGTGTTTTGATCAGTAGTGAGTGAGCTAAAGACTTATACTCTTACTGAATGTACTAGAATGTTGTGGAAACCGTAGAGGGGGGTGAATACGTTTCCATTTAAAAACTTAAAACTTTTTGTATCAAACACCCGATCAAGTGTGACGTAATATGAAAAGTGTCAACTATGATTTTATAGCATCTAGAGATGGCCATAGTAAACTACAACATATGCACACTCAAACCATGGAACATACATAATCAATCACGACATAAGCAACTAGCCACACAAACATATACGCAATGCAAATATAAATATAAAGCGATAACGAATGAAATGAAAGTAAAGAGATAAGTAAGAAGGCGCAAATCGGACACGGTGATTTATAGTGGTTCGGTCACGAAGCTCCTCTTCGCCCTACTCCACTCCCCGAGTACCCAACTCGAGAGTTACTTCACTAATCAACAAACTCCCTTCAGGCGGAGAAAACCGTACACGTCGCTTAACTTTTTTTCCGACACTAAGCTAGATGTCGAGTGCTAATCTTAGCTAGCACCAATCTACCACGATCTACCCGATCTACACCGTACACGTCGCTTATCCTATTTCCGACACTAAGCTAGATGTCGAGTGCTAATCTTAGCTAGCACCAATCTACCACGATCTACCCGATCTACCCTTGATCCACATGATCAATCACACAAGCCCAATGGCTTCAAGAGATCTCCACTATCTCTTAAGATCACAATGATCTTGACTCACTCTCTCACAAAAGAAAAATAATCTTGATGTATGCTATGATACAATCAAGAGTGTAACAAAAGTTACAAGACCTAACTACTCCAACTCTTGTATCATCTTGGATACCTTGAGTTCTTCTCTTGCAAATGAAGAGGAACAATAACACTTTGTATCTACTTGGATACTTTGTGTTCTTCTCTTACTAATCAAGAGGGATGACAACACTTTGTATCTACTTGGATACTTTGTGTTCTTCTCTTGCTAATCAAGAGGAATGAAGAGGATCACTTGAATGGATGATTGGATCACTCTTAAACAAACTAAGACTCTCCAAATGATCAAAGAAAGTCATCTAAGTGAGGAGGGATTAAACCAGAGAAAAAGGACTGAAAAAAAATCAAGTTGGAAGTGTGAAATGGTCCACTATTTATAGGCAAAGAAAAATCTAGCCGTTACGTACGGACGGCTCCGTTAAATACCCTACAGCTCCGTTAACTTTAACGGAACCGTGGAGCCGTCGGTGTCAAAAACGTTCCAGACGCTCCAAATTTTGTCTTTTAGTGGTGAAGGTTTATTTGGGGAAGTTTGGAGCTATTTTGGGGGGAAAAATAGCTGTTACTAATTCAAAATAATTTGAAATGATTTTTCCAAATAAAACATTTCTTTCTAATTCAAAAATAATTTGTAAAATATATTTTTGAAAAATGTTTTGTCACATTTATAAAAATGTGAAGTTTAGAAAAATATAATCCTTTGATCATTTTTCAAGTAGTAGATTTGTTTGTCCATACCTTGAGTGATTTATGTCGGGATGGAAATCTACGACTTCGTTGAAACAAACTTGAGACGTCGAGAGGTGTTGATGTAAGTATGCATTGATGTTTTGTGTTTACAAGTAACTTGCACATTTTACGTTATGTATTACAAGTTACATGTTTGTCATTATTAAAACCGAAGAAACCGTTTAGTTTAAATATCGTAATATTTGCACTAACAATCTCCCCCTTTTTGATGATGACAAATATGTAAACCGTAACACATAGTAAAATGTAAAAGTTTCTTGTTTACACTCCCCTTCTCCCCCTTTTGTTGAATCAAAAAGGTAGTTGCTTCTAGCACCCCCTTGAATTCATTCCCAACTCCCCCTTATTGAACTACTTTCCTTTCTCCCCAGAAAGGCGAGCTTGCATCATCCCAGTGAAGTCTTCTATCACTACCATTAGAAAGACTCCGTGCTAAGTATTCAAATTCTCCCGAGCTCCCCCTAGCTCAATGCTCCCTATGGTGACTAAATCCCCTTGTTTATTTACCTTAGTATCTAGCGGATCCATGGATCAAATTCTTACAAAGGCTTTTCCTACATCAAGGGTTAGCTTCGTGCAGCATAATATATAACAGTATAGGAGCAACATTATAGGGATAGAATACACATAGCAAGACATGCATGGGTTAAACTATGTTAACACGTAAGTGTCACAACCCGACCGAAAACCTAAGGTGTAATTGTTCACTCAATCACACTAATCAAGAACGAGATTCGTTCATTGACTGACGCACTAAATGACTTATTCCAAGTTGTCATTGGGAAGGAAAGTTCTAACAAACCTTTTGAACAACATAATCATCTACCTAAGATGATTGATGTTAATGGGATGACCCATTAGTGGTTGTGGTGACAACAAGGACAACTTGGGTTATGTGGTTGTAGGGGATAAATAATGGGATGACCCATTAGTGGTTGTGGTGATGGTGATAGTGATAAGGATGATGTGTTGGTGCCAAGTCCAAAGAGGTTTGATGGTGATAGGGTTAGTGTGATAGCTAAAGGTTGTGGTGGACTTGGTGGAGGTAAGGGTGTAGGAATCCTAAAGGTGGAGGATGATGATGATGTGGTTGGAGATGTTGGTTTTGCCCTTTGAGGAAAGGTGGGAAAGGATGGTTTAGGTTAATATATCGTTTGCACTGACAATGAGATGCATGATATATTTCAAAAGGGAAAAAGAAAAGGTGTATGTGATCCTAACAGGATTGTTGGTGAATATCTCTAACGGGGTTAAGGTAACGAAGTTCTAGGTTTTTAGGTTGGATGATCCTAGTTGTGTGTTAGAGATAACTTGGTGCATGAAGGGTTTCATGTGTTTGTGAGGATTGAAGGTTGTTGAACTAACTATCACTTATCCAAAGTGAGGAGTAGTTGTAAGGTTTGAGTGTGATGAGTTGAAGATTATAAGGTTTGAGTGTGATGATCTATGGGTTGAAGGTTCTTAGACTAACAATCACTGTCAAGAGTGAAGTGTAGCTATAAGGGTTGAGTGTGATGATGAAAGATGTTAATGTGAGGTTTGAAGATGAGATGCAAGATAAGCTTGTGGTAGTGAGGCCTTATATAGGCAAGGGTTGTGGGATTCGAACTAAAGTTGGTGTTAGAGTCCTATGGTGTAGTGAGGGAATCCTAGGGTGTATGTGAGTTTGCAAGATTTTGCAGGTTTGAGGTTAAGAATGCAGGGATCTAAAGGAAACAGTGAAAATTCGTCAAACATAGGCACGGTACCACTAAATACCACACGGTACCGTTAAATTTAACGGTACCGTGGCCTATTTAACGGTACCGTGACCTGGAAGTCACGAATTTTCCTGTGCAGCCTAGTTCTGGGCAGCTAAATGGAAGTTTCCTAGGGAATAAGAACCACATTTGTGTGTTCTTGAGAGTGTTTGGTGAAAGACTATATGAGTGTGTTTTCGCTCCTCCTCAATCTATGACCATCCGGACAAGATGTAAAAGATAAAGAGGAAAACAAACGTTGACGAAAGCGATGAGCTTAGTAACGTCATGACAAGTGGAGGATAGCATACGATAAACTTCACCTTTGAAGTCACGTAGCTCTTCTCAATCATTGTGAATATTCATAGAATATTATGATGAGGCATACGATTACTAGGAGATATCCTAAGGGTTAAAAAGATAAAATCTTCAGAGTTGTGAGGTTGGTAACAAGGTTCTAGTGGGGTTATCTCAACTTATCCTAGCGATTCTTCGCTTGAGGTGTGTGGAAGGTGAGTGGGATGCGGAAGCATTGGTAGTGTTTAGTACCATGCGGAAGTGTGAGGGAAAAGGCTAAGGAATCAGATGATAGATACAATCTATTCTGATAGGAGGCGGTTTTAGGTTCAAGACTACATCGAGTGGGTTTTGATGGTGTTAGTGAGAATTGAAAGCAAGATTTTTGACAAAGAAATTTCACATATGTTGTGATTTTTCTGGACTTTAGATTAAAAGAATTTGTACCGAATAAATTCTTTTATGAATGAATCCAACGGGATTCGATGAACGTTGATCGAGAACGAGAGATGACATTTAATTGCATTTCGCAAATTAAATACACTTTAAATATTTCGGATGAAATATTTAAGTATTCATCAGAGTTTAAGATGATTTTTCGAACAAATCTCGCTGAATTAGTGAGACTTTTCGACACGAGGTGAGAATTTATACCTAATAAATTCTTTGAATGGTACTAGACGAGAAGAAATGACTTTTATATTTCCAAGGAAATACATAGGTAGTCATTAGAGCGATGTGAAGGATGACTTAATATTTCCAGTGAAATATTTAAATAGTCATAAGATTTATGGAATATGTTCCATCATTCCTAGACCTAGACAGAGATGGTTAAGGGATTCTCGGTTGAGAGGTTTGGTTGATTTACGGATTTTGATGTGCTTCGCACACGAGTGTTTCATGGGGTTTTGAAAGACGTGAAGCTAGGCCTATGGTGCTGATTTGCAGCAGGGTTTGGGATCTTAAGACGTGTATATTCACACGAGGATGAAAGGAACTACTAATCACTTATATAGTAACTCGTGAGTCCTTTGTCATCCGAAGGTTGATGTTAGCTTTTAGCTTTTGGATGAGCGTTTTAACATATGTTGTTAAAAGGCTTGAATATGATGTTTCGGATATGACATTTAACAATTGCGATCGCAAGTTAAACTTACTTGAATATTTCGTATGAAATATTTAAGTTGTCGACCCTACTCCGAGTCCTAACCTTCCCATAACAAAAGGGTGTATTAATTAGAAGAAGGCGAAGTGATGACTGGGGAATTAGGACAACTTCGCGACTACACTAGCTTATGGTTTTGACACTAGTGTATGACTCTATGACTTCTAAGGGTTCATAGTGATGGGCATACCTAATTCCTAATGTGTCAAAAGGACATAGTGTGGGTGCAAACTTTACAAGCAAATCATGTAAAATGCACATAAGGAATAAATGCAAACATCATGCAAAACATGATAATCATTTAGCATTTAAGATCATGAAGACATTTAATCATATCTTACGAGAACATGTTATCATTTTGAAACACATATGTGGGATGCAAGCAATCTAGATATGCTAAGGAAGATCCTAGTTACTGTTTGGTCAAAATGAGATCCTAACGGGAGATAAAGTACACCGATGTAAACTATCTCTAGTCAAATGTAGGAATGAAAAATTTTCAAGTTAGAGAATGAGTATGAGACTATCACTAGTGGTGCTCAATTAAGGCTAAACAAGACCATTTTTACGGGTTATACATGAACCCAACTCCTCTCCTGGAAGCAATCCAACCGTTAGGTCAAATTGAATTTCTAGTGCGATAGGTTCTCCAGTAGTCATTCTCATGTTAGAAAAATTCAAATTCCTATATTTGCCTATCGAAGTATAGAAAAGTTGATGTTATCTTGTTTTGCTTATACATAGCCTAATACGACTCAATTAACCATACTTTGAAAGTTGGTTAAGAAAATGACATGTCTTACACAACTCCTAACAAAGGCAAGCGAAATGTTTTAATTTCGTGTTTGAGATTTAAAGGTTGTTTGATGGAGATGGTGTATTTTATGATCTCTTGGACAACATCTTTGTTTGTTGAGTTGTTACATGTTATTTAACATGATTTGGTTTCCTAGAACCAAGAGACACTCTAATGTGATACAATGTAGAACCTACTACATCGTGTGTGTTTCAAGAATGCTCCTTTGCATATCTTGAGTGAGAATCTAGTAAAGGTTACTTACCTCAATAGATCTTGTGAGCATTTTATTTGAAATGAGACATACTGTTTATTTCAACAAGTATGCTTTTCTAAGAGGAAACTTATCACTCTTAAGAATGCTTTGTGAAACAAGTATTTTAGTGTATGACCAATTTTACTTGTTTATACAATGACATATGTCGTATTAGGTTATTATTCAACTTTAATATCCTATATTTGTTAACAGGATGCAATATATTCTCTTGTAACATAACCATTCATGTCACAAATAAAATAAGATGCATAAGATATAAGTTATCCTTTGTCAATCTTTTGATAAGAGAAATACATGTGATATTCTCAAAGATTGATGACTTACTTAATAGTTAATAACATATTATGTATGACACTTTTACTAGACATGTGACTTTGAGTGTTGAGTTGTTCATGAGCAAAGCTTACATATGTTGTTTGTTTGCTCTTGTTTGGTTTTTCGGAAATGACACATTTACTAATTGCATTGCAATGTAAATTACTTGTATATTTCGGATGAAACATCCAAGTTGTCAATCCTACTTGGTTGTGTATTTCATGCATCTTTTAAACATGTTAGTTTAAAGTTTGGAACACAACCTTTGGACAAGAAGACTTAACATGGCATCTTCAACACAAGTGTGAGTTATGATCCGATGCATATTATTTTCGTCTTGAGAGGACGTCATTATTTTCATAACAATCAAGTGTGATTGAGTATGTAGATTCAACATAATATGTTTCATCATGTTTTGATGTTATCTTGAAGCTAAACAGATAATGACTCCAATTTCATGTCCACACTTGAAAACTTGTCAGTTAGATTTGATGATGATATCAATCATAATTTGAATAATGAATTGATATGTACTCGAAATCTTTCTTGACCCTCACGATCACTCATTTTTTTTTTAAATAAAATAAAAATTTAAGGAGTGTGTTCCATTTATTCTAATACTACTTGTATGTGTGAGGTTAATGACATATTAATTACTACTTCGACATTGTCATTTATTTTTATTTGAGAAAAACTATTTATATTATTAAGTATAATACTTTTAGTTTTTCGACACCTCATTAGTATAAAAATAGTTATCTTAACTATTTTTATACCACATACGTAAAATACTAAATGTTTAAAACATTTTGTATGTGTGTTAAATCAATGCAAGTTTAATACATTTTCTTTTACTTAAATACTAATCTATTAAATGACCTTTTATCTTGTTTAGACAACCCATGGTCAAACAAGACAAAATGATGTTATGTTTTAAAGATCATGTTACGGATTTTATGAAAGTGTTAAGTATTTTGGAGTGATATACTTTTTACACTTAAACCTTTGAAAAAATAATTGTGTAAGACAATATCTTTCGACACACATGATCTACCAACTTAGTTTCTATTCCTAAGAAGGTTACTAAACCATTTTAAAAGCTTGCAACAAATGCAAGAAAAATGGTCTATGCCTATATGCAATGCAAAATCAATTACGCAACTTAGTGCAAGAATTCTAGCCTAAGTCCTATTGACGTTTAAGCCGAAAAGCTAATATTCGACACATAGCAACAAGGCATGAAAGACACTTATGCTTAAAGATAAAATTAGCTCAACTAAAGATAACAATAAGCATACAAAAGTATTAACTAACAATACTAAGACACAAAGAAAAGCAAATAGTCATTTAGCATAACACACAAAGATACTTATCGTCATTTTGTGTATTAAGTATAACAATGTACACTTAGCTTGACTTTATTTGAAAATGAATTATATTCCACCCCATTTAAAAATTTGATCAAGTTCAACACCTTGAAATCATGAATGCATCAACGTGTGATGTTCACTTTGCGATTTGACAAAGAATTTGTGCAATCGGCATGACCGGAAAAGGCTCTCTGTTACGAATTAAAGACATTCGTAAATTTTACTTTACAATCACTTTCTAAAAATATTTTTAAGTGAAAGTAGACTCAATTACGTTTAAAACGATAGGTGGCACGACTCCTATGGACTTACGGTTGATTTTATACGAATTTTTGAAAATTACCGAATTCTGAAAAGCAGATGAAGGTACCGTTAAGTTTAGCGGTACCGTCCATATTTAATGGAGCCGTACGTTATATTTAACGGTGCCGTACGTCTGACTTCAGTTTTTGAAAAGAACCAATTTTATCAATTTAAGAAAACCTTCAAGCTAGTATGACAACATATACTTAACAACAAAACTTGTAAGTATTAAGTAACTAAATACTTTTCATATTTTTATCACCTTCATGGGTAATTTGATACATGGATCATACTCAATTTGGAAAACCATTTGTTTTAAAAATTTGAGCGACGTGGCTCTGGTACCAATTGTGGAAACCGTAGAGGGGGGTGAATACGTTTCCATTTAAAAACTTAAAACTTTTTGTATCAAACACCCGATCAAGTGTGACGTAATATGAAAAGTGTCAACTATGATTTTATAGCATCTAGAGATGACTATAGTAAACTACAACATATGCACAATCAAACCATGGAACATACATAATCAATCACGACATAAGCAACTAGCCACACAAACATATACGCAATGCAAATATAAATATAAAGCGATAACGAATGAAATGAAAGTAAATAGATAAGTAAGAAGGCGCAAACC
This sequence comes from Artemisia tridentata subsp. tridentata, assembly GCA_021014915.2. Taxonomy (NCBI): domain Eukaryota; kingdom Viridiplantae; phylum Streptophyta; class Magnoliopsida; order Asterales; family Asteraceae; genus Artemisia; species Artemisia tridentata. Next base: position 41,166,650 of record CP139505.1, read on the forward strand.
GGACACGGTGATTTATAGTGGTTCGGTCACGAAGCTCCTCTTCGCCCTACTCCACTCCCCGAGTACCCAACTCGAGAGTTACTTCACTAATCAACCGACTCCCTTTAGGCGGAGAAAACCGTACACGTCGCTTAACTTGTTTTCCGACACTAAGCTAGATGTCGAGTGCTAATCTTAGCTAGCACCAATCTACCACGATCTACCCGATCTACACTGTACACGTCGCTTATCCTATTTCCGACACTAAGCTAGATGTCGAGTGCTAATCTTAGCTAGCACCAATCTACCACGATCTACCCGATCTACACCGTACACGTTGCTTATCCTATTTCCGACACTAAGCTAGATGTCGAGTGCTAATCTTAGCTAGCACCAATCTACCACGATCAACCCTTGATCCACATGATCAATCACACAAGCCCAATGGCTTCAAGAGATCTCCACTATCTCTTAAGATCACAATGATCTTGACTCACTCTCTCACAAAAGAAAAATAATCTTGATGTATGCTATGATACAATCAAGAGTGTAACAAAAGTTACAAGACCTAACTACTCCAACTCTTGTATCTTCTTGGATACCTTGAGTTCTTCTCTTGCAAATGAAGAGGAATGATAACACTTTGTATCTACTTGGATACTTTGTGTTCTTCTCTTGCTAATCAAGAGGGATGACAACACTTTGTATCTACTTGGATACTTTGTGTTCTTCTCTTGCTAATCAAGAGGGATGACAACACTTTGTATCTACTTGGATACTTTGTGTTCTTCTCTTGCTAATCAAGAGGAATGAAGAGGATCACTTGAATGGATGATTGGATCACTCTTAAACAAACTAAGACTCTCCAAATGATCAAAGAAAGTCATCAAAGTAAGGAGGGATTAAACCAGAGAAAAAGGACTGAAAAAAAATCAAGTTGGAAGTGTGAAATGGTCCACTATTTATAGGCAAAGAAAAATCTAGCCGTTACGTATGGACGGCTCCGTTAAATACCCTACGGCTCCGTTAACTTTAACGGAACCGTGGAGCCGTCGGTGTCGAAAACGCTCCAGACGCTCCAAATTTTGTATTTTAGTGGTGAAGGTTTATTTGGGGAAGTTTGGAGCTATTTTGGGGGGGGAAATAGCTGTTACTAATTCAAAATAATTTGAAATGATTTTTCCAAATAAAACATTTCTTTCTAATTCAAAAATAATTTATAAAATATATTTTTGAAAAATGTTTTGTCACATTTATAAAAATGTGAAGTTTAGAAAAATATAATCCTTTGATCATTTGTCAAGTAGTAGATTTGTTTGTCCATACCTTGAGTGATTTATGTCGGGATGGAAATCTATGACTTCGTTGAAACAAACTTGAGACGTCGGGAGGTGTTGATGTAAGTATGCATTGATGTTTTTTGTTTACAAGTAACTTGCACATTTTACGTTATGTATTACAAGTTACATGTTTGTCATTATTAAAACCGAAGAAACCGTTTAGTTTAAATATCGTAATATTTGCACTAACCATACTGAATGTACTAAAATGTAATAAGGACACTGAAATAATAAAAACATCATCTTATTAATATCATTACAAGTCCTATCTAAGTACAAAAAGAGGTAGTGGTTGTATTCAGGCTGATTCAACAATTCAACTTAATACCAAGGGCTTCAAGCTTGGCCTTCGTGAACTGCAGCTCATGCTGGTCAGGATGCTCTTGAATCTTCCTTTTCAGCTCATGGTAGAACCTCTCATTCTTAGGGGTCTTGATAGGTAAGTCATCATCAGGAACCCCAGCATTGTCCTGATTCCTGACAGGTCAATGTCACTCCATCTTTGGAAGGCTTGGTCACCAAACTCATCAATGAAGAACAAACCTCTTTCAGGTTGTTCAATGACCATGTTGATCTTGAATGGGACACCTTCAGGGACAGCCCTATTACAGTTAAGACCAGGGACTTTGATCTCAGGCTCAGCTTCTATTTTCTTTCTTTTCCTTGAAGAAGACTGAGAGGGAGCTGGTTGTGCTGAAGCAGGAAGAAGAGATGGAATACCAAGTTCCTGAGGTGCTGCTGTCAGTCTTTCATACCTCAGACTCAGGGACTTCATCAGGAAAGGGACCACAACATTTGACTTTTTCGCTATTAATGGACCCAATTCATCCAATTCAGTGATCCCAAAGTCCGCGAATCTGAAGGGGTTATGAACCTCAAAGACTCTCTTATCAGCACTCCTGTAGACAGTAACAATGGCAGGCTTGGTGTTTTGGTGAATCTTGACATCAAGGATTGGTTCTGGTTTTAACCTGTTTGTCATGACCCACTGATATCTTTCAATCCTGTTCTGCCTAATTTCCTCAGCTCTTTTTGCTCTTTCATCCCTCTTCTGCCTGAGGGCAGCCAATTCAGCATTTTGAGCCTTCACAAAGGTCTCACCACCTTTCCTTCCTGAGAGAGCTTCAGCCTCAAGACCAATCTTCTTAGCCTCTTCATGTACTACCTGAATAAGAGCAGCCTTGCTCGCCTTTGCCTCAGCTACTGCTTTCTTCAATGCCTCCTCTTTCTCCATATGAGCCATGATTTCATCATTTGTGAGGAGTTGTATTGTTCCATTGATCTCATAAGGGACCCTGACTGGTTCATCAGGATCTTGCCTTCTTTCTGAGGAAGCAGGTACTAATATTGTTTTAGGCTCAGGCTCAGGAGTGGTGAGAATGCTTTTGCCTTTGTCTTGGTGAGAGGTGTATGGGGTTGCTTCAGGAATCTCCCCCTCAGTGTGAGAAGGAGGTGGCTCAGATTGTTCTTAAGTGACTTGTTCCTCCCCCTCAACTGTTGCTTGACCCATGGTGAGAGCAAGAGTTGGAGGAGTCACTGGAGCAGCAGGACCTTTGAAAGCCTGATAAATTTCAGTCATCATTGTCTTGATGTCTGATGTGTCCTGCTGAAGAGAAGAAACCTTAGCTTCAAGAGAAGCCTGAGATGCCTCAATGCCTGACATTCTTGACCCAAGAGACCAGGCCAGGGAAGAGGAAGAGTTAGCCAAGTTTGCCAAGTGTTTTTCCATGAGACTCATTGAAATTTTAATAGAGTCCACTGATGAGCTGACACCCTGAAGATTGGAGGTGTTCAGCAGGTTGACCAACTGAGTGATTTTCGCAGACTGCTGCTGGTAAGTCTCAGATGCCTGAAGAATTTTCTTGTTAAGCTCAGGGTCATCTTTGACTGCTTCTTGAACGGTTGTAAGGCTCTTGGATATATCTTTAAGAACCTCAGTGAAGATTTTAAGATTCTGTTCAAGATTTGCCAGGGAGTAAGCGACTCCAGAGTGCTGCTCATTCACATCATCATGATATGATTCCACTGATGTCTTCAGATGGACATAGTGAACTGCTGCTTCAGTATGATGATCGAACATTTCATCAGTGAGACCTTGGAATAGAGCCCTATTGGTCTTTAGGAGGAACTTGACCAGTTTTCTTTCAGTGAGGGGAAGTGTGTTATCATACTTCTCGAGGATGTCAGCAGTATCCGAAGAATCAGTAGACTGAGAATCTGACTCTTCACTTTGGTGTGGAGAAGATTGATGTGATTGTTCAGGTTGTTCATCAGTTTCTTCACCACTTTCAAGGATAGAAGACGGATGCAGTTGTTCAAGTTGTGCATCAGTGTCCATATCCTCACCTGCCTTAAAAACTTCCTCTTCACTCTCTTCCTTGAGCTCATCATCAGACTCAAGAAGAGCCTGAATGTCCCCCATGGACTGAATCCCAAAAATTTGGCTATCCGGCTCCTCTTCATAAGAAGACTCGCCTTTGTTTTGGCCAGGTCCTGACCCCGTTGTCATAATAACTGAGTGGGTTTGCTCAGCCTGACTAGCCATAATAACTGGGGGGTTTTCCCAGCCTGGCTTATGGGGGCAGTTCCTGAGAGAATCGGACCGCCTGAGGGGGTGATGGGTTCCGTATCAGCGGGTTGTTTCTTTCCCTCTGAGTCTTTGTCCCCCTTAGCACCTTCAACCACTGATGGGTGTTTTCCAGTGGTATCACTAGGTACTGATTGTGATTGTTGATGGGCCCCCTTCTCTTCAGGGTTGATCTGCCCTTTAGAGGATTTAGGGCCCTTTCCTCCCTGAGATCCTGAGGGTGATGGCTCAGGAACGTTAACGGGATGTGAGTGTTTGTGGGTCCCCTTCTCAGTAAGGTAGCGCTGCCTTACCGAGGATTTAGAACCCTTTCCTCCCTTGGGAACTGACTATGATTTGTCAGTTCCTTCATCGGGATGTGAGTGGGTGGATGTTCCTGACCCCTTAGACTTGTGTTTGTCAGAGGGGACATTCGGAGAGGGTTTGCCCGAGGATACTGAGGATGATTTCTCAGTACCCTCCGTTGGCGTTTGTTTTGTGGTCAGGGAGGTCTCTGTAGTGGGTGTCTCAGAGGTTTGGGCCACATTCAACTTTTTAAGGTTGAGTTAGTTTTGGGAGTCAGCCTCAGTGGCGAGTGATTTGGGTTTAATCACCTTCCTGGGCTGATCCCCTTTCTTCTTCTTCGTCACCTTTTTGGTTGGTGACGGTACTGGAGAAACAGAGTTCTCCCCCTGAATCACCTCCATCATGTAGGTGGTCAGGGCAGTAGGTGTAACCTCAGGGATGCCACTAGTGAAGTTTGACTTGTGCAAGACGTCAGGCTTCGTACCTTCTGCGTCAGGCCTCACATAGTCAGGACCAAGTAGGTCCTGAAGCACACAGGAAACAAACCTAGGGTAAGACATATGTCTTTGCCTATGTTTTCCTGAGAGCTTGGCGACAAGGTCTTGAAGCACACAGGAAACAAACCTAGGGTAAGACATATGTCTTTGCCTATGTTTTCCTGAGAGCTTGGCGACAAGGTCTCAGAAGATTATTCCTCCAATGTCAATCTTTTTACCCTCCAGGAGACTGAACAGCATCAATTATTGTGATGAGTTCAATTGCTCCATGGAGGATTTATTCCCTCCAAGGACCTGAATGACAAAAGTCATCATGATCCTCCAGATGGGGTGGAACCATGTTTTGACTATAGGAGCCTTTTCTAATAAGGCTCCAGCAGACGTTTCAGGACGTCTAGGGTCATGGGGTCCTAGAAAGATCAGTTCGTTCTTTACTTCCTGATCTGTGGGGTTGGGCTCAATGTACATTTCTGTTTCTTTACTACACATTAATGTACATACTCAATCCTCCTACCTACTCATCTCATCCCCAATTACATTCTTAACTTATCGTAATTAACTTCTAGCATTCAAACTTTTTCGTTTAATTTCTATTCTCTATATACTAACGCTCTTTTTCACAACTTCACGTTTAAACTTAACCTCAAGTACTTTACTTTACCGTTACCCTGTCTCTATACCACTTTAACATTAGTCTTTAGTCACTAAATATAATGAGACCATATGTTGGTCACATTTTATGCCATCATTCTCTATCCTCATTCTTTAACCTTCAAGTCATTAAACACTTAATCATTAATTCGCTAGTTTCATGTTGTCTTTTCACGCTATACCTTAGTACACTTAATATCATTATGATCTACACTTAACGTGTCATTGCTTAATTCACCTGCTAGCCCATCTCTAATACCACTTATCATTCCTACTCATATTCCATTACCGTTAGTTTAACATATATTCGTATAATCATAATATACACTATAAGGTGGTTAAACCTTGTGACTTTGTGTATAATGATATATTGAGTTTATATGATCAAGTATGCGGAATCTACTTAATCTCACTTAGAAGGTTGTTTGTGTTATGGAAATGGAACAATTATGTTTGTTACTTAATAATGAACAAAGAAAGTTTATCACCAAAATGATTCAATATTATTCCAAATAATACGAGTGATCTTAACTATCACTAGGGTTACAAAGACCTTGAATCTTATGTTCTTATGACTTGTGATATTGTTGTGTTTGTTCTATGTTCTAACTGTTATGAGTTCTAAATTAAGCACACATAATATCAAAGTCTAAGATCTTCTTTTATAACACAAGAAGATCTTTTCACAAAATGTTAAAGTCCTTTAAGCTATCTTCCTATAGCTTACAAGAGTTACTAGACAACTCTCATACTTAAGAGTATACAAATTGGTTACTTCTCTGATGACACAACAAAAGATATTTCTTGTTCTATCTTTGACTTTTCCAAGCTTATCCACTCACCAGCAGCAACAGATTGTACTAGCAGCAGGAACACTTTTAACTACCAGCAGCATTACCAGCAGCAATGTGTTAACGATAGCAGCAGCAATGAGTTTTAACGATAGCAGCAGGAACGAATGTACTACCAGCAGGAACAGCAGCAGCAACACACTTTTATAATTTCCTGATACTTAAACTTTAGAATATTTAATTCCCAACAGTATGCATAGAGTTGCAAGATCACTTAGATCGTTGCAACTAAATAAACTAAGAATTAAGGTGTTAGGAATGAGAAGTATAATGCGGATAGGTTTTGATTAGTAAAGAATGATATATTTCAGGGAAGAAATCTAACTAAGGGGGTAGAATTGTTAGACCCATTCCCGGGTACTTGTACCGTACCCTAGATGAAAATGGATTAAGGTCTTATGTGATTGGCCAGTCAACGAATGTTCCATTTTAGTCAAACTAATAGTCAAAGTATGACTAATGTAGTAATATAAAATATGAAGCATAAACAAAAGGGACCTAGGTTGTCAAGTGTTAAAAGTGTTATAAGTTAGCTGTGGCCAAAATAAGAGAAAAAGGACTTAAAGGACTAAAGTTGCCATCTAGGGAAACTTGCATCTTAACTAAATATATCCAGGAGATTCTAGATTTTTCCATATTATTCAAGGTTGTGGGAAGTCTGGTTCTATAAGGGAAAAAGAGAGGGAAATGATGAAGGTGATGTGCCATGATGATGAGTTGAAGATGACTATTCAATAACATGATCCCTAGCATGATTATGGCAAGTAAGTAACCTTTAATTAATGTTAATTGATTAATTCAAGGGTTAGGGTTTATGTACCCAATTTAGGAGAAATGGGTAAATGGTGGTTTCAAGATAATTAATGGGTTATAATGATTATGAGGTAAGTTTGTATGGGTTAAGTTAGTAAATTAAAGGGTGTTCACCATATGATGAAAGTATGATCATATGATGATCAAGTATTGTGGGAAACTAGAAGGGGGGTTGAATAGTTTACCAGTTTTAAGTTCTTTTAAAAATTCCTTTTAAAAGTTTGCTATTGGAAAATTTGATTCGAACTCTATGCGTAATCAATCAACACCAATATGAACTACACACTAACTAATGATAAATAATAAAAGTAAAGAGTAGAGTTGGAAAGATCAAACTGAGACAAAGGATTTATAGTGGTTCGGCTACGAAGCTCTTCTTCGCCCTACTTCACTCCCCGAGTACCACACTCGAGAGTTTCAAACACTATGTCAACAACCTCCTTTCAGGCGGAGAAAACCGTACACATCGTTTATCCTATTAACGACACTAAGCTAGATGTCGAGTGCTAATCTTAGCTAGCACCAATCTACAAAGGTCCACGTGACCAGTCACTCAAGCCCAATGGCTTCAAGAGATCACCAAGATCTCAACACGATCACAATGATCAACTCTCACTTCACTCAACTTAATCTATCTACTCTAAATCCTTTAATCACTCACACAAGCCCAATGGCTTCAAGAGATCCTCACTATCTCTTAAGATAACAATCATCTTCACTCACACTCTCACAAAAGAAAAGTAATCTTGATGTATGCTATGATACAACAAGGATGTAACAAATTATACAATAAACCTAACAACTATAACTCTTGTATCTTCTTTGATACCTTGAGTTCTTCTCTTGCACTTGAAGATGAATCACAACACTTTGTATCTTCAAGGATACTTTGTGTTCTTCTCTTGCTATTGAAGAGGAATGAAGAGGATCACCTGTTTGGATGATAGGATCACTCTTGAACAAAAGAAAAACTAATATAAATGATCAAAGAAAGAAAGTGTGAAGAGAGTATTGAACTCAGAAAGTTTCTTGTGTGAAAGGATGCCCAAAAAACTATGAATAGGGTTGGTATTTATAGGCAAGGAAAATCTGAACGTTACAGGGGGACGGCTCCACTAAACATGCCACGGTTCCACTAAATTTAGCGGAACCGTGGAGCCGTCCCAGACAAAGACGCACCAATTTTTGTCTTTTCTGGTGAAAAGTTATTTGGGGAAGTTTGGAGCTGATTTTGGGGAATGTTATGATTTTTAAACTTATTTTTCCATTAAAACATTTCTTAATTATTCAAAAATAATTTGTCATGTGTATTTTTGAAAAAATGTTTTGTCACATTAAAATGTGAAATCTTAAAACACAAATTCACTTCTTTGATCACTAGTCAAGTTGTAAATTTGTTCTAGAGTGATTTGCGTAGAAACGGGATCTTCCGATTAAAAACTTGTTTACGTTAATTTTAACGTAACGTGATTTCACATTTTGTCATCCTCAAAACGTGAAGTAATCGAAAGATATAAATAACGTTTTTATAACATTATTTGCATCAACAATCTCCCCCTTTTTGATGATGACAAAACATAAACTCATTTTAAGTTAAAATTAGTTTTAACAAGTTTTTAATGAGTTTACTCCCATTTCTCCCCCTTTTAGTCGAAGCAAAAAGGTTGCAAAGGCTCCCCCTTGATGTATACTCCCCCTCATTTGGAGAACACCAAGGAATCGAGCAATGATTCGTGCTACAAAACAAGTTTAGAAAACACATGTACAATATCTAACATGTAACACATGATTCGTGACAAATATCCAACCACAAAAGAAAATAGCTAAGTAGCCAAAATAGTCATGAAGCAACCAAATTAAATCCCATCTCATAATCATAAAATAAATGTCATACATGAGTATGACTACAACAAGAAATCAAATACAATAACATGAAGACACATAAACATCAAGAGTAGTGTGAGGCTTCAAGATTTGCTTCTAATGGCAAAAGGGTTCCTAGAATTTTATTGGAGAAGCTAAACATAAAGTGTTTAGTTGGTTGGGCTAGTTGGTGGTGGAGTTAAAATGATGGGTCCTTGTGGTTGTGTGAGGAGGTGCTCAAGGTAGGAGAATTGAAGACTCAACTCATCTCTAAGGCACATGATGAGGTATTGGTTGTAGTTGCAACAAGGACAACTTAGGGTATGTGGTTGTAGGGGATAAAGAATGGGATGACCCATTAGTGGTTGTGGTAATGGTGATAGTGATGAGGATGATATGTTGATACCAAGTTCAAATGGTGATATGGGTGATAGGGTTAGTGTGAGAGCTAAAGGTTGTGTTGGACTTGGTGGGGTTAAGGATGTGGAAATCCTAAATTTGGAGGATGATGATGTGGTTGTCCTAGTTGTGGTGGCTTTAGATGGAGCTAAAGGTGTGGATATTAAAGATGGTGATTTGGTTGAGGTTGTTGGTGTGTGTACATCATCATCATCATCTAAGGTGAGATCAATGAGAATCATCTCATTTGTTGGTTTGATGTTAAGCCTTGGCTTCTTGGTTTTGTGGGAAGTGGTGGCAATGGTGGAAGACATGATGGTTGTAAGGTGTATGTGAAGGGATGAGGATGAGCAATGTATGATGTTAGCTTAAATAGCTAAATCAAGACATGCAAGGATAGATTGGATGGTGGTTTTGGGGATTTGGGTTATGGGAATCAGATTATGTTTGCAGAATTCCAGGAAAAGGAAGTCAAAAAGAGTAAGAGAATAGTAAATTTCGTCTTCCCAGGGCCACGGTACCACTAAATGACACACGACACCACTAAATTTAGTGGAGCCGTCCCCTATTTAGTGGAGCCGTGACCTACTGTTGACTCTTTTTCTAGTTCTGCAAGTTCTAGGCTACCTAAAATGGGTAAATCTTGGGAAATTCTGCAGCAAATCCTAAAGCCTCAATCTACTAAAGCATAATCACATAGAATTCCTAACACTAGTTTCAACTAATATTGTCATGTGATTATCTATGCTTTTAGGCAACTATTTAGCATGCATGAATTCAAGCAATTTTAACATCTAGTGCATGAACAAAAAGAATGCATGAACTAGGCAAATCTCTTAAAGATTAAAACATAATAATTGATTTACTAATTAAAGTAACCAAAATTAAGTAGTTTATGTTACATGTTCGTAGACATAACCCATTAGTAGTATCATAATAATACTTATGTTAGATATACTGCTTAAGTTAATAATCTCTAGCCTCTTCTTTTCCCCATCTTCTTAATTTTGTTCCCGAGTCCTTTGATAGCTTTGTCAATAGACATGAGCCCCCCAATTGTTTGCTCATGCATCTCAACTTGTCGATTGTACATTTCAGTCTGCGTTCTCATTGATGTGGCTAAGTTGATTGTGGCAGGGTCGGTTGTTCATTTGAAAGATGAGGTATCAAGGTTACTAATAAAAGTGTCGGGTGATGGAGAACGAGGATGAGACGTTCCTTCTTCATTCACCTCATCATCATTCTCATCCATAGGTTGTGATGACGAACAATGATCGAATGAGGAGGAAGGAGGAGGAGTATCATCGAAAGTGGATTTACGACCACGTTTTGACCCTTTGTCCTTACGTTGCTTTGTGCGACGTTGTGGTCCACCAAGGGGTTTCATGACCGGATTGACTAGGACATAGTCGACACTACGAAGATGTGGGTAGGTTTCCATAACCCACGTGAATAGACGAGTAAGCAACATATAGTATGCGAGGTTGTACGGTTCCTCGATACAAAGACAGTAGAGCATGTGGGCGAGACTCGCCGAAACGTGATAACGGTTGCCCGCAAGACTCAACACGTTTTCACGTAGAAGGAGTTCCCAATTTCTAAGGTCGGGAAGAAGCTCTTTGAGATAGATTTTGTTCGGGTCAAGAGGAACAATGGAGCCATCACATTTTTGATACGTGTGGACGACTCGAGGTGTTTCTATGACTTGTTTGAGGAGTTCGAGATTTGGAATTTCAGTACGATAAGTACCTACATTCTCAAGGTTGTAGAAAAGAGACTCAAGAGAATGGTCTTCAGTGTATGCACACTGACCATATGAAGGAACACCGAGAATCTGACCAATCTCGTTGACGGACAAGATGATATTTTGGTTTTGAATCGAAAAATCAAGAAAGACATTACCATCATCATCAGTGAAGGTACGGACTCGACTATAAAACTCGAGGACAAAATGTGGACAAATTTGACCGTTTATTTTGTATAAATAGTCAAATTTAATGGTGGGGAAACATTCTTGGATATTATCCAAGAGAACGAAATAGGCATCGACTACACGACCTTCGTGTATGTATCGATTTTGGACATTTGCAAAATAAGCTTTTTGGTCAATGTAGATGTTTGGTTCGTCTACTAGATGGGGAATATAGTGATGGGTATCTTTGTAATCAACACGAGGCATTGTTACCTACAAAAGTATAATTTTATATATGTTAATTCGTTGCATTTTAATAATTGCATTTCTAGTGTGTGTGCCTAAATGCAAATGATGTGGAGGCGCGGTAATCTCGACTCTAAAACAAAACCAATGAGATTACCCAAACACTCCTAACTTCACTTTTGCTCAATCAAAGTATGTCGAACAATACATATTACTTATGTAATTCGATCCATATTTGAGAGTTCATGTATGCATGCAAAAACGTTTTTAATTTGCATCAACAATGCACGAAAAGGGTTTCTTGATCCTAGACTAGTGAACTTTTTCAAAAAATGAAGGAATTGGGGTGTTTGGCAAACGCCTCAAAGTGGCGAAAAAAAGATTAAGTTTGAAAAGCCTCAGTGTAAATTGTTTCTAATCCAATTTTAATCTTCCTAGACATGAATCCACTACAAATAACCAATCATAATCTGATTTGAGTGATTAAATTCGGACTAGGTTTTGCAAAAAAAGTGGGTTTATGAAAATCCTAGGTTTGGGGAATCATGTATAAGCTACATTTTCTAATCCTAGTCTTAATTGTACAAAAGTTCAATAAAAATTGAAAACCCCCAATTCGGATTAATGCTCAAGAACAAACCCTAGACTCAAATTAAATGAAATTAAGGATGATTTACTTACAATTAGTGTTGTTATGGTTAAGATTTGTTGATTCCAATGCCTCGATCTTGATTTGCAAGAGTTTAATTGAATTTGGGTGTTTAGGTTCGGTTTTTGACAGCAAGAGGGAATGGGTGTTATGTTTGAAAAGGTTATGCAGAAAAGAGAAGAAGAAAAACGGGCTTCTCTCAGACTCACGGTACCACGGTACCACTAAACATTAGTGGTGCCGTGCCACTTTAGTGGAGCCGTGGGTCTGTAAGTCCCATTTTTGTTCCGTTTCGACTCTTGACAGATTAATCTTACTTATTTAGTAAGACTTTTTGACACGAGGAAAAAGTTTATACCTAATAAACTTTTTGACGAAAACGATTAGACGAGATGACAAGGAATGACCTTAGTGTTTCCAAGGAAATTGACTAAGTTGTCATTGGATGAGGATTGAATTCGAATATTTCCCGTGAAATAAGTAGAAGTCATGAGTCGTGATTTAGTGGATGACTATAACATTTCCCAAGAAATATTTAATTAGTCGGAATACGAAACGTAAGGAATGACTTAATATTTCCAGTAAAATACTCAAAAAGTCATGAGACGAGTGAAAGAGATGACTTAATAAGTCATGAGTGATTCGTAGGGAATGACTTCAATATTTCCAGTGAAATATTTGAGTGGTCATGGGAAGGACAAGAAGAGTGACTTAATAGTCATGAGGTGATATGAGAGAAGTGACTTAATATTTCCCGTGAAATATTTAGCAAGTCACGCGATAGGACGTGAGGGATGACTTTGATATTTCCAGTGAAATATCGAAATAGTCATGAGTGGGATGAGAGGAATGACTTAAGAAGTCATAAGACGAGACGTGGGAAATGACGTTAATATTTCCAATGAAATATTAAGAAGTCATGAGACGAGAAATAGGAGATGACTTTAATATTTCTGAAGAAATATTCAAATAGTCATAAGAGGGGTGACGAGAACATATTGGTTGGAGTATTGACAATGTTGTCTTTCAAGAGAGACTTTTCCAAGAAAAATTTTCTCTTTTGACTTTATCGCGACGGAGGAGATGACATACTTCGATGAGCTTCATTCATGAGCAAACTACGGGGTTCTCGGTCAAGTCTATTTGCATCTCGGCTGTTACTCTTCACAGGAGCGTTGTTGAGATGGACGTCTAATCTAATTAGAGCTTGTCTCATCCATAGTGTTTGTTGTCATGCCTTTCCGGCGCTTACGTATTCGGCTTCGGTCGTGGAGACAACAAGAGTAGTTTGTTTCTTGAGGAATAAAGAAGTTTGTTATCAACCTATGAAGGTACAAACTTTACTCTTTATGTATTAATCCACATTAGCTCTCGCATTATCAGAGTTGGTATAGACAACAATTGCTTTACCAATCTCCTTGAGATATCATAATCTCAAGTGTGTAGTACCTTTAATGTATCGGAAGATACATCAAACACTTTAAGGTAAGAAGTTTTGGGACACTTCTTACAAGTGGGCACAAAAGCCAAACACTATTCATGATAATGGACCTACTTGCCGTTAGGTAAACTAATTTACCTATCATGCCCCTAACCTAGTGATATCCACGCACTCACCTTCATCGTCTCTTGTGAGATTCGTATTTGTGGATATGGGCGTTAGTGTCTAAGCTAAGTATCTTATACATATATTTCAAATAGTGTTATATACGGGCTAGGTAAGAAACTTAATTCACTCGTCATTTTTGTTTCAAACTTGTCACGAATGATCTTAAAGCGATCATCGTACATTTCTGGACAAGTTGAGTTCGTCATGATGAATTGTGAATTTTGTTTCTTTATGATAGTGCCTACTATGTTAGATTCTAACACTACTACATGCTTAGCATTTCTACCAACAAAGGGTGTTTTAAGGAAGCGTACCTGAGCCTGAGGTGTTGCCCTTAAAACTAGAAGATTAGACTACCTTTGTTGAATGTTAAGCAAATGAGACACGACTTGACTTTTGCGTCACAAGATTTGTTTGATCACAAATCATACTCCATTTTTAACACTTCAAAATTTATTTACAATAACGTTTTCCTAGCAAAACAAAAGTTCAAACATCTGGTCCCCAATATCTCATGGGTCCAAAGTTGTTAGAGTTAAACATCCTACGCATTTGTTGCGTCAGTTTAGGATATGAGAATGGAGGACACATTTCCCATGGTAAGTAACTTTGTGGTGGACGGTCATTCCAAGTTACGGGAAAGTTACTTGGATGATTTTGTCTTCTAAAGTTACCTCTCGGTAGAGGAGTTCTAGACCGAGGTTTGGGAGAATTTATTTTTCTAGGTGGAGGAGTAGTTGACCTAGTGTCACGCTTTACAAATTCATGTTCGGGAGATGACAATGGTTTGTAAAAGCCTTTGGCTTCCTCTCTACTTGGAGTAGACACTCTAGTACCATTTACAACTATGTGACTTGGTTTAGGACTCAAGTTATTCTTCAGAATTGACCCAGATTTTTCTTCAGCACCAGACGGTACCACGGTACCACTAAATTTAGTGGTGCCGTCTATACCTTTAGTGGTGCCGTCACCTTCAGACTTAGACATTTCAGGCATTACAAATTTTACTTGTTTAGTACCACTTGTAGAAGCCTGATTTGGGTCAAATCCTAAACCCGCACAGTCATGTTCACTATATCTAATGTTTTCAAGTATATCATTAAGTGTTTTGGTTCCTTCATCAAACTTAATGATTCTTAAAGCATTTTCTTTAAGCTTTTCATTTTCTACTTGAAGACTTATGCATGACCCACATCCTAAGTCTACTTCTTTGTTTTTCTCAAGTCTCTTGACATGATCTTTTAATTCTAAAACTTGTAGTTCTAGTTCTTTTAGTTTTAATTTTAGTTTTGTGTTTCTACCTAAGATCTTAGTACTAACTACGCATAGTTTGTTGTATTCGTCATGCAATCTACTATCATCTATTGACGAATTATCATCACTATAATAAGAAGAGTCGAAATGTACCTCGTTAGAAGCTTGAACCATTAGGCATGTTTCATCGTTAAGCTTCTTCTCTTCTTCTTCACCGCTATCACTCCAAGAGCCTCCTACAAAAGCTCTTTGGTTGTTGGACTTCGGTGGTTTAGGGCACTCTCCTATGAGGTGATTAGGATCTCTGCATCTATAGCATTTCCTATCACTTGTCCCTTTCCTTTCATCATAGTTCTTTTGAGATGACCTCTTTTCATCGCGAGGTTGTCTGGGGAATCTACCTTTCCTTCTAAAGAACTTTCTAAAATTTCTAACGGCTAGTGCATATTCCTCATCTTCACTACCGGAACTTGAACATTCCTCATCACTAGACTCCTTCTTGGCTTTCAATGCTAGAGATCTAACTCTCTCGCTTTTGCCTTTGACTATATCGGAGTCCTTCTTAATTATCATCTCGTGAACTTTCAAGTTTCCTATAAGTTCATCAAGTGACAATGTCGCCAAGTCCTTTGACTCTTCTATGGCGGTGACCTTTGCTCTCCACTTAGGATGTAGAGCCCTAAGAAACTTCCTGACATAATTCTTGCTAGAGTAGCCTTCATCAAGAGCTTTAAGACTAGTAATAATAGTATTGAATCTAGCAAAAGCATTATCTATTGACTCATCTTCCGTAATGGAAAATTATTCATACTGTTGAACAAGAAGATCTATCTTGTTCTCTTTGACTTGGTTATTACCTTGGTGAGTGATTAACAAAGTTTTCCAAATATCTTTTTCCGTATTACACATGAAAATTCTTTCAAATTCCTTTTTAGGCAAAGCATTGTAAATCATCATTTTAGCCTCATTATTTTTGGCTAATTTCCTTTTAAGTTTATCACTTTGTTTATCATAAGAAACTATTTCATCCTTTTTAGTTTCCGGATTCATTTGAATAGGTTGAAAGTCACCCTCGGTAATAACATGCCAAAGATCAATGTCTTTTGATTTCACATACGTTTCGAATCTTGTTTTCCAATATATAAAACAATCGGTTTCGAAAAGTGGTGGTCTTTGCATAGATTGCCCTTCTAGATATTTGTCGGAATCCATTGATCGATTCAAGTTTTAAAATACAATATACTTTAAAATCTTGACTGACCTGGCTTTGATACCAATTGTGAGAAACTAGAAGGGGGGTTGAATAGTTTACCGGTTTTAAGTTCTTTTAAAAATTCCTTTTAAAAGTTTGCTATTGGAAACTTTGATTCGAACTCTATGTGTAATCAATCAACACCAATATGAACTACACACTAAGCTAACTAATGATAAATAATAAAAGTAAAGAGTAGAGTTGGAAAGATCAAACCGAGACAAAGGATTTATAGTGGTTCGGCTACGAAGCTCTTCTTCGCCCTACTCCACTCCCCGAGTACCACACTCGAGAGTTTCAAACACTATGTCAACAACCTCCCTTCAGGCGGAGAAAACCGTACACGTCGATTATCCTATTACCGACACTAAGCTAGATGTCGAGTGCTAATCTTAGCTAGCACCAATCTACCAAGGTCCACGTGACCAATCACTCAAGCCCAATGGCTTCAAGAGATCACCAAGATCTCAACACGATCACAATGATCAACTCTCACTTCACTCAACTTAATCTATCTATTCTAGATCCTTTAATCACTCACACAAGCCCAATGGCTTCAAGAGATCTTCACTATCTCTTAAGATCACAATGATCTTCACTCACACTCTCACAAAAGAAAAATAATCTTGATGTATGCTATGATACAACAAGGATGTAACAAATGTTACAATAAACCTAACAACTATAACTCTTGTATCTTCTTTGATACCTTGAGTTCTTCTCTTGCACTTGAAGAGGAATCACAACACTTTGTATCTGCAAGGATACTTTATGTTCTTATTTTGCTATTGAAGAGGAATGAAAAGGATCACTTGTTTGGATGATAGGATCACTCTTGAACAAAAGAAAAACTAATCTAAATGATCAAAGAAAGAAAGTGTGAAGAGAGTATTGAACTCAAAAGTTTTGTGTGTGAAAGGATGCCTAAAAACTGTGAATAGGGTTGATATTTATAGGCAAGGAAAATCTGAACGTTACAGGGGGACAACTCCACTAAACATGCCACGGTTCCACTAAATTTAGCGGAATCGTGGAGCCGTCCCAGACAAAGATGCTCTAATTTTTGTCTTTTCTGGTGAAAACTTATTTGGGGAAGTTTGGAGCTGATTTTTGGGGGGAAAATAGCTGTTATGATTTTTAAACTTATTTTTTCATTAAAACATTTCTTAATTATTCAAAAATAATTTGTCATGTGTATTTTTGAAAAAAAAATGTTTTGTCACATTAAAATGTGAAGTCTTAAAACACAAATTCACTTCTTTGATCACTAGTCAAGTTGTAAATTTGTTCTAGAGTGATTTGCGTAGACACGGGATCTTCGATTAAAAACTTGTTTACGTTAATTTTAACGTAACGTGATTTCACATTTTGTCATCCTCAAAACGTGAAGTAATCGAAAGATATAAATAACGTTTTTATAACATTATTTGCATCAACAAGTATGTTAAAGGGTGTGTTGGTGGTTATAGTTTTTGGTTATGTGTTTTTAAGTGTTTATGAATGATGGTTATGAACTAGGAAAATGATGGTGATAATGATGATGATGGTGGTATCATGATTGTAGCTAGCTTTGGAAGCTAAGGTAAGTAACTTTGATTTCTATATGCTTGATATGAATGTTCTCATGTTATGTGTTAATGAATGAGTGATAGGATTAAGCCTTGGATTAGGAAGTGGGTTAATAGGAGGAATGTTAATGAGCTAGGATCAAGAAATAGGACATGAGGTTGAGAGGCCTAAGGTAAGTTTATGCTTGTCATGTGTATAATGTTATTATGTTAATGTGATATAGTTAGGATGTTGTTATGATAATGGTAGTGAGAATGGTTTGGCATGAGCCTAATGGTTAAAGGCGTTTTGATGCATATAAATGTGAATGGAAGTATTGATCATATAATAATCTAGTAACTTACTAAGCGTAAGCTTACTCTTTTAGTTGTTAATGTTTTGTAGGTTTATGCGCGACGGAAGGAATGTTCATGGGTTATAGCATAAGGATTTGGAAGTGAATTTGGAAGATAATAAACGATAGGAGCTAGGTAGAATACCGAGCTCGAGTCAAGGTTTTACCCCCGAAAGTATTTTAATGTTTTGTAAAGTAAGGTCGAGTGTTAAAATGTATGTTAATGAAGTCATAACGATTTGGGGGTCTAACGGTGTGTCAAAGTGTGTTTTATGGGTTAATGGGTAAAGTTTAAGGAGTGTTTGGCACAAGTATGTTTTTAGCCATTTTGGGTTGTAAATGGGTCAAGTGTCGTTGGAACATGTCTGATATGTTAATTTATTGATGTTGGTCAAGTTTGATGTAAAACGGAAGTCGTATGGGTGGTTTGTAGTGTAAATGGGTCAAAACGGGTTTTAGTGCATAACCCGTCATGTTGTAAAGTACGTTTTCCGAGTGACAAACGGTAAATGTTTTTGTAGGAAAATGAGCCCAATGATATACTAAGTAAATATGGAAAGTTTGGTGAAATAACGAGTTCGGGAGGTCGGGTTTCAATTGCGGGACTTGGAAAATGATTTCGGGGAAAGAGCAGGTCTGAACCGCCGCGGTTCAGACCTGAACCGGCGGTTCAGACCATATTTGGACCATGAACCGGCGGCTGGGAAATCCTAGCCGGCGGTTGAGCAGTTTTTCAGATTTTGGCGATTTTCGAAAAATCATATCTTTTAAACCGTAAGTTGTCACGGGTCGTGCCACCCATCGTTTTGAAAGTAATTGAGTCTAGTTTTATTTAAAAATAGTCTCAAGGTCTGAATGTTTATAGATTTTTGTCAGTTGTCAAAAGAGTGACAGAATATCCGTAAAAGTCAAGCGTTTCCGCGTAAAAAGTTTTAATTTTTGGTCTAAGCAGGCACGGGGTGTAACAATCGTATGCTCATCAGTTGTTATCTTAGGCTCATCAGTTATCATAGGTTCATCAGTTATCATATGTTCATCAGTTAACGTATGTTCATCAGTTGGGTTCATCAGTTGTTGTTTAGTTATCATAGGTTCATCAGTATCATATGTTCATCAGTTATCGTATGTTCATCAGTTGGGTTCATCAGTTATCGTATGATCTATCTTAGGCTCATCAGTTATCGTATGTTCATCAGTTATCATATGTTCATCAGTTATCTTATGTTCATCAATTTTTTTTTAATCTAACTTTATCTTAAAAATGCAGGTGATATTTGCCAATTCACTTCTCAAAAACCCAAAATACCCAGTGGTTGAGTACTGGAAAACAGAAACAATGCATGAATTGGAGGAGATGATGTTTGGGAAATGTCGAAAACCAAAGACTTGTAAAGCAGCTAAAACAGAGGAGGAAGAGGAAGAATTGGAGGAAGAAGAAGAAGAAACGAAGGATGATGATGAAGAAGAAGAGATTGAGAAAGATGTTGCTGATGAAGAAGAGATTGAGAAAGATGATGATGGAGAGAATGAGAAAGATGATGATGGAGAGAACTTAGAGATAGAGAATGAGAAAGATGATGATGATGAAGAAAAGATTGAGAAAGATGATGCTGATGAAGAGGAGATTGATAAAGATGATGATGAAGAGATTGAGAATGATGTTGTTTATGATGAAACAGTTAATATGCGTAAGAATTTAAATATTTATTAAACTATGATTATATTAGGTTCATCAATTAACCGTTGATGAACTCAAATAAGTACATTTTATTACCATCATTTATCCTATTAATTTGACTTGTTTTATTATATTATGTATGAGGATTGATACTTAATCGTTTACTTTTGTAATTCTCAGTTGAAAACAAGCATTTGGTGAAACTTGGCGATTTTGGACTAATTATGGAGCAAAACATGCAAGAAGTTAAGAGTCTACTGAAATGTACAAGATCAAGACTAATCTGCTCCAGATGCGCCGCATCTTGCTTATCACATACGGCGCATCACTATCAATATTTCACCAGATACGATCCAAGATACAAGAGGACATGCGCCGCATCCAAAGATAAAGATACGCCGCATCTTCTGGCGGTGTACGAATATTCCTGAATATTATAATCTTGGACCCCACGCGAAGTTAAGTAAATGCGCCGCATCTACTTACTAGATGCGCCGCATCTTACCCTCAGACAGAAACTATAAATACCCCAAGACCAGACGAATTTCGTGACATATATTATATACGAAGACCGAAGTACAGAAACCAAGGACGAATTCAGTCGAATAGCGAGCACAAGACACACTCAAATCAAAGATACAAGAGCTGTAAGAAGGTGCTGCATGTGTTTAATTCATTAAGTAGTTTTGTTTTATTGTGTTAGTAAACTTTAATTCATCAAGATTGGTGGCTTGTGTAATGTGACAACGGAAAGATTGCACTCCCTTAAAACTGCTTTCTCATTAATTAAAGTTTATATGTTGATGTCTTTGGTGACTTTTATTAGTGCATTGATAACCTCTGTGTCTAGCTGAGCGTTGATCGGGTCGCCATGCCTCTGCCCTCGCCTATTTATTAGATCGCCTACGCATTCTATGGTCTGTAGAAAAGTAGGAGAAAGATAAATAGTGTTAGGAATATAAATATTCATATGAAGGTTCGGTCACCCCGAGCATCTAATTAGCATTTATATAGCTCGTAGGCTTATATATATTAGTTTAGTATTATTAGTATTATTAGTTTTATTAGATTAGTCGTATCTATATTTGTGGAGTGGGTCGGGGCTTTCCCCACTGTCAGCTCACTCCACAGCCCACTAGGGGCACAAATATTAGGAAGTATAAATACCCCTTCCCACACTTGGGAAGGGTTGGAACTCTTCATTCACTTAATCTAATATTACCAGTTTTCTCTCTAAGAGTTTCCCTCTCTCTCTAAAACCTCTCTCTACAAACTAACTCAATGGAGTTCTTGATCTTTCAAGATCCAAGACCACCTGAATCTTACACACAATCAATAAAGTTATTTCCTACAATTGGTATCAGAGCCATGGTTAGGTCCGATTGATTGTGCTTGGATTTGTGGTGTCCACTGTTCTTGTTCTCATTGTTTTTGGTTCGAATTTAATGTGGCTGATTTGCTATGTTTTTGTCTTCATTAGGCGTTGACTTCTACATATGCTACTTGATTTGTTGGCTAATCTTATTGTCGGCATCCTATGTTTAAATCCTAGGATTCGCTGCCATTCTTTATCATTCGAACATTAATGATTCTGCTGCTATTCTCATTTTTTATTTCGGTTTTGAATGATTAGAGTTTAAAAGCGTTTTTTTTTTCTTTGCTTGCATAATACATAGTGAAGAATATTTTGGTCCGAATTAAAAGAATTTTTTGAAATAGCAGTGAATTCATTTGTGGATGCAATTTGTGGGGTTAGTAGTTATTTCTTGTTTGAAGATTGAAAATGTTCTTGGATGTTGTTTGTGTCCAAAGATGAAGTGTTCTTGAATGCGGTTTGTCATGTAAGAGAAAAACACAGATCCGGTTTTTAAGGAAAGTACGAAAGTGACAGCTTTGACCGGTCAAATGCGGTTTGTCCTGGACTCGGGTTGTCCTGGACTCGGTTTGTCCTGGACGCGGTTTGTCCCAGACGTGGTTTGTCTCAGACGCGGTTTGTTCATTGGCTCACAGACTCGGTTTGTCTGTTTAATCCTGGACTCGGTTTGTCCTGGACTCGGTTTGTCCTGGACTCGGTTTGTCCATACTGTCACGGACTCGGTTTGTGTACATAAGGTGTACGCGGTTTGTGTATAATGATGAACTCGGTTTGTCTATCTGTTGTGAACGCGGTTTGTCTAAGACTAGGTTTGTGTACATTAAGTGTACTCGGTTTGTCGGCAAAATCACGGACTCGGTTTGTCTACTGAACCACGAACGCGGTTTGTTTATCACTTGGTCAAACGGTCAAACGATAACAACTAACAACAAAGACACAATCCTAAACCCAGTCAACAACAGGTTGCTAAAGTACTTTTTCTTAACAACAAACAACTGGGTGATTTTCTATTCCCACAATAATCAACAGGTCAAATGTGGTCAACGAGATATCAATACGAGAAGAAGCAAATACTGCTTACAATAACAAACTCATTCGGATCAACAACTAATAACATGACACGAAATCAAATCCACAACCAATACTAGTCTCATCGTCCTCAAAACCACAACCATACCTAATCTATTCCCATCTCTACACAAGAACAAGACTCAAAACATTAACGTAAACTAAAAGATCTCAGCTCTTTATTTCTTTCTTTTTCGTGATATTCAAAAGACAATCATGACTTCTCAAAAGTCAAAACACACGAAAGAAATAATCAAATCATCATCGATCTAAAGTTTTTTTTTAAGACTAAGCTTCAATTTAATATTCGAGTCAAAAAGAAAGTCTCATAACAATTCTCGTTAGAAACTTTCTTTGGTTCGTTCAAGAAGTAAACACAGAATGAAAACCTACCCGAGACCTAGATGCGCCTTATTTGTGGAGTTATGGTTCTTCAGTTTGTGTTTGTTAGTCAGATTCGAGCTTGATGCTTATCAAAGATGGGGGTGGATGAAGTTTAAGATGAGATTGATGATATTATGGTGTGTGGCTGTGTGAAGTTAGTGATAGGAGGGGCGGATTAATTTTTGATTAGGGATTAGGGTTTGAGGGGTTGTGGATTTCTTGGTTGCAGAGGGAGGCGGATTAGATTTAAGCAAAGGGATTAGGGTTAAGTGATGTTAAGGGAGTAGGAGTTAAATACCCGAAAATTAGGGCATTGTTATAGATTTGGATCGGTATTAGCAAATGTGGTACTATTGGGCTAATGATACATAGTGGGCTGGTGTGTTGCTATCTTTGGACTTTAGAACAGATAGGCCGACCAAGTATTTCATTTGGACGAAATTAACTAGGCCGAAAATTTGTATGACTTATGTGGTTTTGTGCTTATATTTGATAATTCAAATTTTTGGTACAGTTAGTAGTTGATGGTCACATTTGGGGTTCAAAATAACTATGTTATTAATTTCACGGGTATTTGACATGAAATGTCATCATGAGAACAGAGTTGTGAATTTGGTAGCGTAGTCCTATTGGTACCTGAGATGTGAGTGAGCCTGCAATTTGATCTTTACGATTTGAGTCATAGCTGTCGAATTACAATTTGTTTAATTGCTATTTGTCAAGTTGCGCTTTGACTTGTTGCGACTTGACGGATTGCGATTTAACCAGTTACGATATGACGTTGCGAGTTGACACTTGCGATTTGATTTATTGTGACTTGGTTGATTGCAATCTGACTTGTTGCAATTTGACAATCTGTGACTCGACTTGTTGCAATTTGATCAAGTTGTGATTTGACTTCTGTGACTTGAATATCGAAGATTGGTATTGCACCTCACTCTTGGGTATTCAGGTTGATTTCACGGTTTCTCGTGTAGATTTTAGAAAATCCCGCGAAAGAGTCGATTTCTCGGTTTAAATCTCAAAGAGCTGTAAAATCCCGTGAGATTAATTTTGGACATATAGGCGGGACTTGGATTTTGACATAATATAACTTACGGGGTTTGGCTATTTTTTTTCGGGATAAGTTTGTGCTTCAAGATCTGCAGGAATTGGGAAATTATGGTAACTTTGGTGGTTTGTTAATTCACGGGTTGGTGTACTTAGTGTCACAAACATCTCGGGATGGATGGATGCACGATGTTTGTTGACCCTTGCTCGAGCGCATTTAAGGTGGTTAGACCTGGATGTTCAAGAAGTGGATATATACAATAAAGGATGGAAGGTTGGGTATATATCACTACCTATATTTAAAGGAGTTACGTTGTTGTGCTCAATATAGGTTCTAAATCACAATTTGCAATTTAAGGTGATTAGACTTGGATGTTCATGAAGTGGATATATACAATTAAGGATGGAAGGTTGGGTATATATCACTACCTATATTTAAAGGAGTTACGTTGTTGTGCTCAATATAGGTTCTAATTCATAATTTAGTGCAAGTTTAAGTCGCTGACTTGTTCTTTATCAAGCTTCTTCAAGTGATTGTTGTTTCTCAAGCTTCTAATGTGATTGTTGTTCAAGATCTTCTCAAGAGGTAGTCAGGCTTAAAGACAAGAGGTGATTTGTTTGGAGACATGTTTTAACCTTTTACTCACGTTAAAGTCATATGCATTTCATCAAGTGGTTTTGGCATATTACGAGCTTCAATGAATTGTTAATCTACTAAACCATTGATGATGAGGAAAGCAAGGGGTTACTACAAGAGAGTCTTAATCACCATCTTCGTTGCAGTAGTTTCATTTGTCTCTTTCCATGTTTTGTGCCTGACAAATTCACAAACATCACGGACTCTCAGCTTTGGCAAAAAGGTCATTTCATGTCCTTTTTGAGGGGGAGAATTATCGCAAGTTTCCTAGAAGTTCCAGTCTCCAGCGGTTTGAATCTTAGCAGTGTCGGTTACAGCGGGTCAGATCGTATCGGTTCAGTCTCCAGCGGTTTGAATCTTAGCAGTGTCGGTTACAGCGGGTCAGATCGTAGCGATTCAGGATTCAGTGGTTCAGTCTACAGCAGTTTGAAGCTTACTGTTGTGCAGTTAGTTCTTGAATGATAAATCTCAAGAACCGTAAAATCCTGTACACAGTACGACAACTATTCCACATCCAAGTAGCTGGATCAGACAGCCTTGGTTGATAGGACTGACTATGAGTCTTGGGCACTTCTAAGAATTTGCGCATGTTTCTTTTCCTTTTGACTAGTCAACAGCACAAGATGATCACGAAGTTCATTTGGTATTCCTTATTTGAGATTGAAGCTGAATTTCACGAAGGCGTCTACTTATTTTATCTTGAAGTCAGGGTTGGTTGGATGCATGACTTTCAATGATAACTTGCTCGTGCTTAAAATTTAAGTTGAAGACTTGGGTTATCTAGTTACCAGCAGTCGGGGTAACTATCACTTAAGAGTTATTGGAGTACTCAGTGTCACACGTCAATGACGATGTCGATAATCGCAAGAGGTGTTAATGTCTCATACTTTGGTTGGGTATTGTGCACTTAGAGATCTGCTTGGAGCATTAATTCTCTACACCGTTCTTCCAACATTAGTGCAAGCTTAAGTAACAAATTTGGGGATTTATTCTTCAATTTTCAGTATTGATGTATCGGGTTTTTCTTCATCGAGTGGTCACTAATCTTTGTACAAGGTTGGTTAGTTGGCCAAAGGTGTTAAAAGTTGTGATGTGATCTGTATTTCTCACGAAATATTCTTAACCCAAACTGATGTTCACCAAAACCAAATCAGTCACGCCACATTCAATCGGTTACTGTCTCACGGTTTCTTCTTGGTTTTGTAAAATCCCGCGAAAGAACTTATTTCTCGGTTTAAACCATAGATTTGTAAAATTCCGTGATGATGGGCTATGCGCTCTTGACCAGGATCGGGTTATAACCATTATCGAAGTTCAGTTATAACATCACAAATGGCTGGATCGAGGCTTTTAATTGACAAGATGTGACTACGGGGTTAGTTCAGTATTATTTATTTGAGGCTGAAGTGAAATTTCATGGGTGCGTGTACTTAGCATCTGAAGATATCGGGGAGGTTGGATGAAGATTCTTCGAGATCCTTGTTCGAGCTTTCAATATAATGACAAGGACTTGGATATCTAGTTATTTTTTCTTTCTCCCTATTACAAAATAACTATCACTTTAAGGGGTCACGTTGTAGTGCTCAGTGTCACACGAAGTTGTGGATATCCAAGAGGTGATGTATGTCTTATACTTGATGGTTGGTTGGTTGAAGAGTATAGAGTACTTAGGGATTCGATGTTACACGAAGTCTCTGCACCGCTCTTTGTCTCGCATTAGCACAAGTTTAAGTCACAAGTTCGGGTTATGTTACTTCAGGCCCAAGTTCATCATATTGGGTTTTTCTCCATCAGTGGTCACGATTTCAAGCCGACAAAATGATAATGGGGTTGGTAACGAGTTAGATGAGAGAAGTTGTAAAGAGAGAGATTATGACGTCTGTACACTTCAGTGCAGGCCTCGCTCTTCATCATAATGACGTCTGTACACTTCAGTGCAGGCCTCGTTCTTCATCAAATGACGTCTGTACACTTCAGTGCAGGCCTCGCTCTTCATCAGATGACGTTTGAACACAGCAGTTCAAGCCTCGTTCTTCATTATAATGACGTCTGTACAAGTCAGTGCAGGCCTCGCTCTTCAACATAATGACGTTTGAACACAGCAGTTCAAGCCTCGTTCTTCATCATAATGATGTCTGAATACCTCAGTTCAGGCCTCGTTCTTCAAAGAAAAGAAAAGTGTACGCTTGAGTGCACTTTATCTTCAAAAGAAGAGGAGTCTTCTTATTAATGGCCATTCTCATCAACAAGATTCATGCTCTTTCCGTGCTTATTCAATCTTCAAGTGGATCGGCGCACACTGGAGTATATTCTTATTCACTTGTTCAACCAAAAATTGCAGTTGACAGGCATATGCAATTTTTGAGGGGGGGAAAGAGTGAATAAACAACGTGTTAGTCTTCAAGAACCGTCAAGCGGAGTTACTTATCGTTGATGGTATTCATATTCACTGGTTCAATCATCAAAAATTGCAGTTGGCAGGCATATGCAATTTTTGAGGGGGGGAAAGGGTGAATATTAGTCTACATGTTGGTTGATGATTGAGAAATGGTCATACGACTCCTGAATACGTCAGTTCAGGAGTCGTGCAAACCATGGTTCTCCAACACATCTTCTTCCTCTATCAAGGTGTTGAAGAACATGGTCATGGAATGCTAATCGAGTCTCACGGGTTGGTATAATCAGCAACAATGGGCTTCTAGTCAATGCTTCAAGTACACGTCATCAGGCTACATGTACACATCATGATGATGATTCCGATTAATCGTAACCATCATGGGGGAGAGAAATGTGTACACCAAGGACGCACAACAGGTTCACATGATTGGGCTTAATCATATATTCCGGTGTTGAGAACCGCAGAGATGATCAGTGGTTCAACTTGTTACCTTGGTATTTACGTTTCACTGTTACGTCATGGGCTGATTAATCGTAACCATCAGGGGAGAGAGAATGTGTACATCAAGGACGCACAACAGGTTCACGTGATCAGGGCTTAATATCCAAATATGGATACATTCTATAGATGATCAGTGGTTCAACTTGTTACTTTGGTGTTATACTCAAGACTGAAGAAGGTCGAGTCGTCAGTCTACTCTACATTCTCTGTTGGGTGTTATCATCTCATGTGTATGCTGCGGGCTGATGGGTTATATATAAGGGTACTGGAAGACATTTGGTGAGATATAGTTGATTGGTATTCTGTTCCTCCACATTGGGCAATCTTGAAGAAGGTCGAGTCTACAGTCTTCTCCACAGTCAAGAATGTTGAGCTCTTTTCTTACAACTTGATATTTAACTTAATCCCATGACAGTTCTTGTTTGATGAGTTGTGGAGTTAAGTTAGGTTCAAGTTGTTCCGTAGTGTAAGGTTAAGTCCAACTTGATGTTAACTTAACCTCATGACAGTTCTTGTTTGATGAGTTGTGAGGTTAAGCTAGATTTCAGTTAAGGCTCAACTTAAACTACCGAAAAGTTGCCTAAGGTTTTTGACGGAGTCACTCTAGGACGGGAGTGTTAGAAGATTAAAGACGGCATGCATTTGGTTATCAAAAGACTTCTTCATATTTCGGGCGTTCATCCAAAGTCTTCTTCCTATTATGGGTGATCGTCAGAGGTTGTCAGATTGGGGGAGAGCACTAATTAGGGGAGAGTGTTGAGCCAGAATCATTCCCTGATTGAAAGTGCTCACATTGCTCTTCAGCAAGTCAAGTGATGAATGCGGAGAAGATTCAGAATGCTGAGGAGTAATGGTTTCTGGTTCGTATCCTTGTATATATATACTTGTTCATACATTATACCATCTTGTAAATAGATATATAGATAATCTTGCTAATTGTAAATAGAGAAACGTAAAACCAGAAAAACCATAAAAATTGAAAAATAGAAAATACCAAAAATAGTTTCACCTAGGCATGTCTTCTGTTTATCGATAACATTTACGGACTTAGAAATGTCATTCAATAATGGCACGGGTCTTTAAATGAAGCTCGAGCAGAAGTTAAAATGGAGGGTTAAAACATGTCTAAATGGCTTGCTATTACTTTAGATAGCAACCCGCGCTTCATATTGGGGAAAGCACGTCGCCAAAAAGACGGCTGTTCCTCCAACTGGGTGATGTTCACCTGGGCATGGATTACTTTATATCCATGTTTCTTCGATCTGATGTACGTTTCAGTGCATCATTTCTTGAAAAAGAAGAGAAGTCTTCTTTGCATACAAATAGTTTTCATTCTATGATTCTTCTGAAAATTATTTGTGAGACACTTGGTGAATATGTGTTGTATGAAATTTGTTTAAACTTGGATTATGCATAAAATTTGTCACTCAATCAACGACTACAAAACCTCACGACAGTTCTTGTTTGATGAGTTGTGGGGTTAAGCGTGATTTTAGTTGAGGTTCAACTAGAATACGGGTCATTGATTGAGGGGGAGAGTGAATTCAAATTTTATATCATCAAACGGATTTATTGGTTAAATCATACTTGTTAGAAATGGTTTTGTAGTTAATGGGGAATTAGTTGAAGAGGATCTTGCTTAAATATATCAAATGACCAAGTGTGTTAGTTGCTAGAAAGTTTAGGACATTATGTGCAATTTGCTTATAGTTTCCTAGCTTTATGTATCTAGAAGGTTCATTTGTGTTACTTTGGAATCCTCGTATAATCCCCAAAATGCTTTAAGACTCAAAACCTAAAAGAAGTTAGAAAACCAGTTGTGTTTGATGTTTTTGAATACTCCACTGGCATTTGTATGATCTAAATGAATGAGTTTCAAATGTTGTTTGTCTCTGCTGCTTAATGGTTGTTGATATTGTGCATATGTTCTCAGGATTCGCTTAGGTAGATTTCTATTATGTTAGAATCATGTTCCTAAGATCCTGAATTGAATATTGAAATTCGTGTGAATTGCCATGTTCATGATTGCTATTTGCTCTTCATGCTAGATAGTGGTTTGACGTAGTTCCTGATTGGGGTTTGATTATAAGATGAACTTGGTATTATAATGTGGCAAGCTGCTGAAGGGTAGCTATTAAGGGATAGTGTATCTGTATGTATGCATATCTGTGTTGATATTCTTATGCAGATTCCATAGCCAGAATGAATGTGCCAGTTCCCATTCTAACCATTTGATCAGACGTTCAAACTCTATTGATTGGCTCGAAATTCACCACGACAACAACATCGGCAGCAACAACAACAACAACAACACCTTCACCTCCTCCACCATTCATCTATTTTGGTCTCGCCAAGTGGGGATCAACGACATTTGCGAAAGACTTGTTGGTGGATGGATAATTGATGTTGACTACTAACTCAGAAAAGCGGGTGATTACATCATCTGCGCAAAAAGGTCAATATCATCTGTGTCATAATAATCACTTTGTGCATAATAAGCAGTGAATCTCCCTCTTAGATTAAGGGGGAGCATAGTATGTTTCATCATCAGAACATGTTAAACCTGACCACATTTTCTCCCATGTTTTCTAAAGTATTTAAATCAATTGGGATCACAAATCTCAAAAGGTTTGAAATTTTTGATCGGGGGAGAGAATGTGATTTAAATATGAAACCTGATGAAAATGTGATGTTTTGGATTTAAGTGTAAGCTCTCCCATATGTGCTAAACTCTTTTGTATACCAAGGCACATATTGAGGGGGAGCAAAATGTTTTGGACATAAAAGTAAGCTCTCCCATGTGTGCTAAACTACTTTATATATCGATGCACACATTGAGGGGGAGCAAATGTTTTGTGGAAACAAAAAGGATTTGGCATAACATGAGATCGTGACTCAGACTTAACAAATGAATTGACGAAACATATACTGTCATGAATCGAAAGGACATATCCTGGCCGGGTAATAATTTCAAGCTAGTCTAACTAGTGATGTAAGCGTGTCTCGAAAAGGATGTGTCTGAGTAGAGTGTACCGTTTCGAGAAACTTTCTATGGACTTGACCAGGACGGGTAATAATTTCAAGCTGGTCTAACCAGTGATGTAAGCGTGTCTCGAATCGGTCATGTTCACTGAAAGTTGATCAATTCAAAAAGTGCGAGCTCTACCTAACATGTGCAAATTTATAAAACAATCAACCGAGCACATGTTGAGGGGGAGCATTTGAAAAATATAAAACTCTCAAGTGTTTGCAAAAATGTGTTTCAGAATCATGAACACTTGGAGAGATTTTTCAAAGATTTGGTTTGGCAATCGTGGATGAATACCAAAGACCGACCATTTTAATTAATGCATGGAGCTATAAGGATGGTTAGGTTAGGCTCAAGTTCCCACGATCCCGCCAGAGCCGGAGGGATCTACCCAGGGACAATCCACTAGTTAGTGTAGAAGTCCTTAGGTATGATTAAAAAGGAGAAAAGTGGATAAGGGAAAAGTGCCGACTGAGATGGAGCTAGTACTGGAACAAACCCAACAAGGTGCTAGTTATGAAGTCTCGGTATGCACTGAAGGGGTTGAAGAATGAAAAAGAATTGTAAAGATAAAGGGTGAAAAGAAACAGCCCTCCTTACAACTTAGGCAGAAACCGGGTCAATACATATGCTGTCAGAATCACATAGTTGATTGCTGGCATTGAAGACAAAGTATCATGGACCCAGTGATACGCTGCACAACCCTCCCTAGCCACTCAAGGTCCCTCAAAGGATTCTTGTTTCAATTGTCACGGAGTTCAATACATTCCTATCGTCTCTCTCACTCCGAGTTAGATGATATTGAAAAGGTGGCAGTCCTCTCCAGCCTCCGCTCACTAAACCAAAGCGCACTATTGAGTCTTGAGCCACGAGATGCATAATAAGATCTCATAGGGACACGAATTACTTCTACACTGGGTGTTCAACATTAAGGACACCAGTTGTACACTTAAGAGTCCTACGCAGATCTTAGCAATCTGCCAGAACATTTATGAGGGAATTTACAAATGTAATTCTCAATGATTGAATGGAAATTCCTGCCAGGGTCAACATCAAGCAGCCCTGAAAGCAGGTCACTTCGGTAATTCTTTATGGATTACGCTTAGTGGTCACGGCGGTTTCAAACGGTCTACAGTCGTGGAGTGATCTCCAGCGACTCACCTAATCGTTGATGTGCTACGGTTCGATCTTAAAAAGCCCTCTGTGGGTTTTCAATTAGGAACGGTCTTGGTAAGGATTAGAGAGAGTTTTCACACTATGCTGTTAACAATCTCGAAGTCCGAACTTGTAAGTACCGGACGTTTTATTGCTAACTGTCGTATGCAGGAACATCTGGCGGTTGATGCTGATTGCTGCTGCAGCTGTTTGCGGTTGTAGCTGATTGAGGTTGCAGCTGAATGCGGTTGTAGCTGGTTGCAGTAAAGATGCCAATCCTCTACCACATGTTCACACTACATCATCATTGTAACTCAAGAATGTCATGATCAACCTAAAAGACCTTTAACACGGCTTCTGCAAACTCTGATGCTAAAGATCATGACACCAAATAGTGTGAGCATGTCAGCTCAAAGAATAACACATCACATGGAAACATACTCCTGAAAGATGACTTGGAAACAAATGTTGGATGATAAAGTCGAAGAATACTCAAAGATCATCCAAGACAAAGAAAGGTCATCACAAGATCACTGCTGAATGCATGATGTTTCAAGACAATGAAGAATCAAAGACTACGAGCTATGAAGACATCTTCAGAAGACAAAATGCTAGAATTCAAGATATTATTTCCGGGGTGACCTCCCTTAGGGGGAGATTGTTAGGAATATAAATATTCATATGAAGGTTCGGTCACCCCGAGCATCTAATTAGCATTTATATAGCTCGTAGGCTTATATATATTTGTTTAGTATTATTAGTAATATTAGTTTTATTAGATTAGTCGTATCTATATTTGTGGAGTGGGTCGGGGCTTTCCCCACTGTCAGCTCACTCCACAGCCCACTAGGGGCACAAATATTAGGAAGTATAAATACCCCTTCCCACTCTTGGGAAGGGTTGGAACTCTTCATTCACTTAATCTAATATTACCAGTTTTCTCTCTAAGAGTTTCCCTCTCTCTCTAAAACTCTCTCTACAAACTAACTCAATGGAGTTCTTGATCTTTCAAGATCCAAGACCACCTGAATCTTACACACAATCAATAAAGTTATTTCCTACAAATAGGATAGTCATAAGTAATCATTAAGGGTTTACTCGCCGATAAGATTAGAACCAACAAGAAAGGACTTAATCTCGGTGCGTTGCATCGAACTATACACTTCATATAACACTAGCAATAAAACAAGTGACAAACTACTTATCATAAGGACAGCCCTCTTATTGTCTCAAGTATTTATCTGTGTACGTGTGTGCTATTCGCTGATTCGTGCCTATTGGTTTAGTTTATTATTTAATTGCAACCAAATCGTGCCAGTCTCTCAGGCTGAACCCCCTTGCGTTAGATTAGGTTGTATAGCTAACTTAATATATTAAAATACTGATTAGAATAACTAGATAATACGTTCCACTCTTAGTGATCGACACTTTACTTACCATTATATTCATACTGACCGGGTACACTGCTCGTTAAGTGTGTGTGTTATTGATAAGTCGGCTAAATATAAATTTAAAACTTGAGTAGGCATTAATACTGCTAAACCGCAACGACACATCGCACGCATCAAGTTTTTGGCGCCGCTGCCGGGGAGTGAATTGTTATTATCTGTTAATTTGATTAGTATTTTAATTAGGCTTTTCTTTTTAATTTTTTTAATCTAACCGCTAACTGTGTTGTGTATTAGTTAATTTGCATTCATTGTATTATTTGCATATTTTCTGTTTTTGTTTGTTATTTGTTTTCTTTTATTTGTGTTTTTATTTTCGTTTGTGTTTTTATTTGTTTTTATTTTTCGGATTTTCTGCATACTGCTATCGTTGTGCTGAGCTTATTCAAACGATACGGCGCATCTGATTTCTCAGATACGGCGTATTGCGTTTAATTTTTATAAAATACAACGCGTTTAATTAATTCGATACGACGCATCTATCCCTAGATACGACGTGTTTTGTTTTTAATCATAAATTTTTTTTTCAAAGCCCTAACGAGATACGCCGCATCTGTTTTTACAGATACGGCGCATTAATTATTAAAAACAGTTTTCGAATTCATTAAATAACGAGAAGCGACGTATCGATTTTGTCGATACGGCGCATCGTTAATAATAATCAAAAATCTTATATTTTGAAACGTAACGAAGTAACGGCGTATTAGTTTTTGCTGATACGGCGCATTAAAATTTTTATAAATATAACTAATTTTTGATTATTTAAACATACGGCGCATTTGATTTATCGAGCGCGGCGTATTGCTTTTCTGAATAAAAGTTTGACTTATTTTTAACGTATTAAGATACGGCGTATCCCATTTATAGGATACGGCGCATCAACAGCAGATATCAGAAGCTTTTATTTTACTTTGATCGTTTCACCCTTCTTTTGCACAATTAAGATACGGCGTATCCCATTCATAGGATCCGGATATTACAATGGAAGAATATATCAAGCTTATAGAGGAAAGAGCCTTGAGCAATAATCAGGTGTATGATTGGAGAAGAGCAAGATATGGTGCACAAGTCATTGAGACAAAAGAAATCACTATGGAAGAATACTTGATTTTAGGACAGGAAAAGTCAAGGAAAGAAAGAAACAAATTGCCATTTCAACACACTTGGTGTATGTCGAATGATGATGAAGAAGATTCATATACAATGAAACCAATTCCAGCAATTGTTATTGATAGTACTTTTTCTCCGGAGATTGCACAAGATGATGAGTATACGGAACCTTACGTTGAAGAATATTCTGCAATCGTATTACCACCATTAGACAATCCATCAGATGAAGATGAAAAGTATTCTAATTTTGATTTCGAACCATTTGACGCCATAGTTTATGATGACATACCTCAACCAGATTTTGACCCAACGAGGGATTTTGAAGAAATCTGGGATTACTTATTTAAGGATGAAATTCGGGACGATGCTGAAATTGCAAGACCACTTGTTG
Organism: Artemisia tridentata subsp. tridentata; assembly: GCA_021014915.2. Taxonomy (NCBI): domain Eukaryota; kingdom Viridiplantae; phylum Streptophyta; class Magnoliopsida; order Asterales; family Asteraceae; genus Artemisia; species Artemisia tridentata. The sequence continues at coordinate 41,200,963 of CP139505.1, forward strand.
AAGATGGAGATTCAAATGATGAATTGGAGTCACTTACAACACTAAGTGGTACAAATTTATTTAATATTATTAATCCCGTTACTAATAATCTTGCTAGTTTTCCTAAACAGGTTGCAAAACATAAAGATGATGAGGTGAAATTTATTACACTACCTATTGAAGCACCTGTGATCAACCCGTATTTGGTGGAGCTCGAAGAAGAGTTTGGTGATGAGCTCTTAAACATTGCTATGATTGATGAAGATGATGATTTCGACCCTATGAAGGTTATAGAGGAACTCGAACTTTTACTTGCTAAAGAACCTTTCTCATCCTCTGCGGAAGACAAGGGACGCCTTACTACCAAAGAGACTAACCAAGAAGAAAGGAGACTCATTTTTCCTCAACTCACTACTCTTTCAGATGGAATGGTCAAGTCATCCGATTTATCAACCAAACCGGGTAAGGATAGGAAAGATGTACAGATATTGCCAAGGTATGATTTTTATTTATTTCTTCCATATTTACTAGCAAATTTACACTCTTTTCGTGTTTATTGCTACTATCACCCGCACTTGATCCCAAGTGGGGGGAACAACACCCTATTACACAGTAAATAAGGGTGGAGTCAGGCTCGTGACTCGAACAAAAACAAGCGCTTCGTGGGAGGCAACCCATGCTTATCTTTTATTTTATTTTTTGATTTTGTATTGAGTCAGTCAAGCCCGCAGCAGATACGGCGCATCTCAATCCCAAGATGCGACGCATCTACTGCACTGGTCATATCTTACTTTATTTTTCTGCATTTTTTATTTTCGACTTTAAAACTTTTTATCAGTTCATTTTAATGCGGCGCATCCCTGGTTAAGGATGCGGCGCATCTTTTATTCTGATCCGTATTTATTCCAGGCTCGATACGGCGTATCTTCTTCCATAAGATACGGCGCATCGACTGACCTGATGATTTTCATTTTTATTTTTATGTTTTATTTTTACCTAACTACTAATGTATTATGCAAGTTTGAACCTTTCTTATCTTAGGTGTGTTTTGAAGCCTTGGTGGTATTATAGATTCCTGCATTTCCTGTGGATACATCGAATATGAAGCTTAAACGTTCTAATCCACAAGAAAGATGATTTTTGCTCTAATACTAATGGAGGATCATACCGAGCAAATCTCAGGGGAGTTTTTCTGTTCTAATTCTTTTATTTTCCAGTTTTTAACCTTTGATACTAACAACGAGGACGTTGTTTAACTTAAGTGGGGGGATTGGAGAATTAGAACACTTAACATTTACTTGTCCTAAACTTTTCAAAATATGCTTAAAATGTGCTTAATATATCAAAATTTAAAATTTTTAGCATGTTTTTGTTTAAAGTCTAAGTTGCATAGCTGCACACATGACGTTATTTTCAAAAATTGTGATTTTTCAGAATTCACAAATCTATGAGTGTGCCGGTGACTTGTAAACTTTAGAACTTGGCTTGTATACTATTCGAGACCACCATAATAAGTATTATTTATATAATTGGAATGACTTGTCTAAATTGGTAAATTTCTAGGATTACACCCAAATAGCCTTTATATGTTATGTGTTATTAGCTAACTACACTGGTTAGTTAACCCCCGTATAAACCCTTTTGTTACTCTCATTTTTAGAGTAAGATACCCCTAGAAAAACACTCAGAGCCATTCCTTTCGTTTCTTACACCTTTGTTAAAATGTTTCGTTACACCCTTACACCTTAGCCTACCCTGTAGATTAGAATCCGTGGTTGGTTAATTGCTATAGGCAAAGTGTGTTTCCTTACATTACCTGTGTTCGCGTGCGTAATTCATTATCTATGGTTAGGTCGGGAAATTGCACAATGCAATTGGAGTGAAAGTAAATATTGTATATCTTTGAGTTTATTTTTCGTGTGTTTACTACTTTCACTATTACCGTTATTTCTGAAGTTATGAAAAGTATGGAAAAATTATCCAGAATTATCATTATAGTGATGTGGTGAAATTTTACACATCTATGTTTATGTTATTAAAAAAAAAGGAAGAGTTGGATGTTTGATTTAACCAACGATGTAAAGTTTTGTATTAAGTGGTCGATATCACCACTATTTGTTGTATATTATATCTATGGATTGAATGGGAGTTGGCAGTTATGGGAACGCCAACTAAGGTTTATTCTTTGATTAAGATCTTGTTGAGTATAATTCGTGTCTACCTAAAGCGTGTGTTTCAAGTGTTAAAGCGTGAGTTATTCAATGATATGAGTCTTATTCATGGGATGGTTGGGATAGTGATTAACCACACTTAGGATTTTAATTTATTTGTTTTGTTTATTTTTCATTTTACACCAATTTATATCCCAAATATCTGTTGGAGTATGCTCGTGTCATAATAACTAATTATATGGCTAGACATATGTGAGCCTATGGGGTCACACACATATACACTGAGGTGCCATTTTATATATCGTGATTATCGTATTTACAATATATAAATAACCGTAAGTAACCAGGAACTACTATTGGGCTTCTAATGAACAAGTAATGGACTTATTGCATTGGACTAGAAAAACAAATGGGAAGCCCATTTGGCCCATAGGGGTGGCCGGCCTAGGAGTAACTTCCAAGGGAAGTTTGTTTTGAATTTGGTCAATAGCTATTATGAGTAATTATCTCCTAATTAACTCATAACTATAACCACAATTCTCTCTCTCCCTCTCCTCTCTAGTTGGTACGGCAGAAACAAACACCCATATTAGGGTTTTTGTTTTTTCATCAATCACTCTTGTATCTTGTTCATTCAAGGGTGCCTTGATCGGTTACGGGTTAAAGACTAGCATCATTGTGGCATACAAGGACGTGTAGTGTGTTTCACACTTAGAGGAGATCAACCTTATTGATCTCTTGGGGTTTCTTGATCAATTCGTGGGTTACACTTGTGTTGGTGACATCCGGATCACGCTACAAAGGTATAACTTATGTGTTTATTTATTTGATTGATCATATGGCACTATGGATCCTGTTATGGTGATGTTTATCCGCTGCGTGTATTTATTTAATATGTTATATATTGCTACATCACCTATAGTGGTATCAGAGCCATCATATGTTGTCATATGATCATCTTGTATGCATAAAAATGGCTAAAAACATGGTTTTTTAATGGATTTAAAAGTGGGATTTTAAAACAGCCCCTAGGGCTTATATATTATGAATATGTCGACTTTTATAAGGTCTTAAGAGATGGACTTTTTGATCCTACGGCCATTTGTTATGCATACGTTGTTTGTTTACTTGATCGGTACCCGTAAAATGGCCTAAAAACGCGTTTTTTTGGAAGATTTTTAACCCGATTTCAAATCAGCCCATGAGGCTTATTTTTCTGTGGTAAAATGGTGTTAAGAAGGTCCTAACATCAGTGGGGTTTGAGTCTTTGGCCATTTGTCACGCGTACCATTCGGGGTTTTAATCTTGTTAATTATTTCTTCGATTCGTTGGCTAACAATTTATTTCTTGTTATTTATTTTGTTATCCATGGCAAATACATGCATGTTTGTCCATGGAGTTAGCCAACACCATGTAATAATCTTTATTTGAATGTATTATTATGTGTTCATATGCAAAGCCGATGAAAACCTAGACCACTTGTGCGTTGTGATTGTGATTGTTGGTTGTTTTTTTTTCTTGTTTTGGGGTTTGCCATTGTTTCGGCACTTTTGTAATGTAATTCATTTTTGGTGTAGCCAATGTTTGGGCATTTTACAGTAGATACAAAGTAGATTATTTGTATTTTACTTTATATGTATTGTAAACAAGAGCTTGGAAGCAAATGGCGAAAGATTGAAGAGTTGTAGACTGAAAGTTGCTGCTGGACACCTGTTGGGAAAACGTGATTACCTGCTGATTGGTAAGGTATTTTTTTCTAAAATTTTTGGTGCAGGTCCACAAGACATAGGGCTACAACTTTGTTAAGTGGGCCGAATCATGAGGAGGTGATCTTCCTGGGCATTTGGGCCTTGCAAAACAGAAAAACTGTGCTGACAGAAACTGAAGTTCATGTGCATAATGGGCTTTTTACTTGCTCATGATTGTCTTGGAGCAAGTGGGAGCCCTCCATGTGGTTGTGATTTATGTCCCTAGTTGACTCTTGGTTCTTGTGATGGCTCACAAGACCAAGCATAGGATTTTCATCGGTTGAGGCTTTGCATATTGTGGTTGAATGTTTGGTTGGTTGTTTTTATGTATGTTGTGACTACATGTAAAACGAAAAATGTTTTCTTAAAACTTGAAACTAAACATGAACTATTTTGAACTAAGTCTTATGATTTAGTTTAACTAAGTTTAAATATGATTTGAAACTTAAAAATCATTGTTTTCTAAATAACACTTAAACTAGTTAAGATTGTTTATTTATTGATTTATTGTATTGTCCATACTTAATAATCCAATTAGGATATATATTAGTCTTGAAAATGAACAACTTGACACACATCAATTAAAACAATGATTAGACTTAAGTTAAGAAAAGTTTTTAACTTGTGCTACGAAGAATGAAGGCATGCTTCTTTCGTACACGTTTTTGATTCACATCAAAACGATTTACCCGTCAAAAATTTAAGTCATGCCGTCCAATTATGAGAACACTTGCAATTACCTTTTAGCATCTGGTCAGACCTAGGTTGAATTGTAACCCAAGGTGACTATTTTCCATGGTCAGACCTAGGATTATTCTCACAGTTTTCAAATTGGATGACTTAATCGAGTAGTGTGGTCAGACCCTTACCCGAGGCAAAGATGGGACTAAACATGCTTACATGACACTAGTTGTTTGATACTAGATGCAATGAGTCCCATAAGGATCTAAGAGTTGTACATGTAATACAATTGGTGATCGTCGCCTACCTATTGAATCCACCATTTCTAGTAGATCAACTGCATTAATGGTCGAACCTCAATGAGGATCTTAGCCTTTTCGTAAATTAATTGTTTTAAATTATAAACATGGGGTAGTTAATTTATAAAAGGATAATTATCGAAAATACTAAAATTGAACTTTGTAAATTCAATTAATGCAACGCATACCGTAAACAAGAGTTTGTTCTTTTCTTGTTAAAAGGACGAACTAAGTCTATCTTTCCTTGTAAGAAAGAGACTTATTCCTATCCTTTTTCTTTATGAAGAAAAGCCATAATAGGAATATTTGAATTTTCCTAATTCTAATCAAACTCAAGGAAAACCTACTCTAGAAATCGTGATGTCTTGTAAAGTCAAAACGGTTAAGTATGGTTACACATCTTATTCCTTCAACGTTGTTTTATAACCCTTGTTTCGGTTTTGAAACATTGAAGAAATATAAGATATTTGGACAACCAAGAACACGTGCACTTGACTTGACCTCTTTGGTCAGACCTTAGGGCCATTTCAACCCATGGCGAATTTTGCTCATTGGTCAGACCTTTGGCGATATTTGCATGTTCTTGCTTGGTCAACCTATTTCGTACTAGCTACCAAACTAAAATGAGTTTAAATAATTAGAAGACGGAAGTATCAATAATCCGCAATGTGGTAAAGGCAATTACTAGCATGATTACCTAGCAGTTTTCCTTAACCCAATATGCCTACTAAGGTCCTACATACCCTTGTGGTAAAGTAGACCAATTATGGAGGAAATGCATGCCTATTTTCAAGTTAAAATAGCAATGATGGCTAGCCCATCATCTATATGTTAGAACTTGATGCACTTTCTTGAATACCTAAGTACATGTTTACTAGTCAAAGTGACTCACATTAGCAATAATGTGTAGATATTCAAAGATAGATGGAAAGTATCCAATCGCTACTCACTCTCCACTGGTGACGTAACACATTGTAATGTTGTCTAATCCAGTGGGAGCTACGTGATTATATTACTGGTGACGTAACACATGTAATGTTGTCTAATCCAGTGGGAGCTGTAAGCTTTATTACTTGCAAGTTGCCCATCTTATTTCCAGATTGTCTTGAAATAATACATTACTTTCCACGTGTTAAGCATCATAGTTTATATAAGAACCATTGCATAAGTTTTATATGATAACTTGTCGCGTTCCTGATGTTGCTTCCTGAAATGTTATCTATAAAATCGTTATGCATGATTCATTATTAAAACGTTAAAGTTCTACAGATCTATGTTTTGATTTTGACTAAAAATCATATGTTATCTTAGACATTGTCATATTGGTCTCATGATGTTGTGCCATGCACAAGTGGGAGAAATCTTACTTGTGTGCAAGGTACAACATATAACAATATGACTAATAGTTTTTCTTGACTGAAAGGTAAGAAACTAAAATTCTACTAGGACTTCTACACATAAAATGTAGGTTGCCCTAATTAGAACAAATATCAAGATAACATGAAAAGCTACTTCAACATATTCACTGAATTGTTTAGTAAATATGATTATGTCTTCTTGTAAAGTCATAATCATGAAGTATGAAATTAACTTGAAATTACTATTGAGGCCAAGTGTCGGCGCTCGTAATTACTTTAGTTGAATATGTTTAGGTCTCTTGTAAAGACACAAACATCAATTCAGTTAATTGTTGAAAGACAAATAACGTAAAGTAAGACGTTGATTTGTTATGTCTTCTTGTTAAGACATGCACACTTACGACGTATAATATTAAATGTTTGTGTTTTCTAGTCAAAACATACACATGAAGTAAAGTATGCAATAGGCTGAAATTACTATTGATGCCATCTGGTTTGACTTGGTTGGTAGATATGTAAGCCCAAAAGTATAAGTTCATCTAATGAGTTGTGTGATAGTCTCACAACATCAGTCCTCATGGAATACCACAACTTTATGGTATGTCTATCATGGAAAATCAAACACTATTGATATTGTTTGATCTTTGATGACTAAAACTGTTTTACCTCCAAAGCTATCAAGGTTAGAAATTGGGTGTGCCATGTGTACACTCAATATGATTCCAACCCAGAAGGAGTTTAAGACACCATTGTATTATGGCATGGGATGAATCTCATTATGTCTTAATTGGAGTTCTAAATTTGTTAACTACTTAAGAGTAAGTAATTAACAAACTAGAGTCAAGAACTAACGGTGTATTTTGGATGTCCCACTTGAAAACAATTTATTGTTACTCAAGATGATGAGTATCTAGAGATTAGTCTCTACATACAAAAGCAAGTGGGAGTACCTTTAGACCTTGAAGTTATTCAAGAACTAAATACATACCCTTCTGAGTACACTTGCTAATGTCGTACTAAGGTTGAACATGCATATGTTAAACCATAGATTGATATCTCTCATTCATAAATCCGCAAGGATACCTCTTGCACCTGAATGATATAGTTTTTATATCAATGCTGAGGGACATAAGTTAGAGGGTCATGGTGAACCTGCTAAATACTGAGATGCATTATCAGATATTGTATCTGATGAGTAGCTCAAAACTATGAATGTTAAGATGCAGTCCTTGAAAGACAATCACTCATGGAGCTTGATTGATCTCTTACCAATCAGTTAGACTGTGAGGTTCAGAATGAGTTTCTTCATGAGAAGACTCAAAAAGGACAATCTTGTACACACATTTAATGCACGCGTAGTAAAAGGAGTTTACTCGTACTCAAGTAATTGACTATGATTAACTCTTCCTATCTACAAACATTAAATGTATAAAGATGATTAAAATTGTCATACCTGTCTTCATGGAAATGAAATATGACAATAGGAGTTCGAAACACCTTTCTTGTTGATTACCTTTGCGAGGACGATGAGTAATCAAAAGGGTTTATGAATCCATATAATCTTTTTTATGTATACAAGATACAAGGATCCAAGTGTGGATTAGATCATGCATCTAGGAGCTGAGATCTTAAGTTAATTATAAAATCATTAATTTGATTTTTATTAAATAAGATTACTCCTGAGTACACTGAGAGCAAGTAGGAGAACTGTATTTATTTTCTTAAATCTCATATGTTGTTAACATATTAGAAACAATATTCCATCTAAGCTAGACTTTAATCCTTAGTTTGGAATGAAGTTTCTCTTAAGGGATTTAGAAAATAAAACATACAACCTTGTTAAAATATGTTTATTAGAATAAACATAAGCGGTTATTAAGTCTAAACAGAATATGACACGTTATTGAGGGGAGTCTCAATGATCAATCTCACTTGATAAGATTGAACACATGAATGGAAATCTTAAGTTCAACTAAAGGATTCATCATGTAAGTCATATTACGCATTGGGCTATGTTTATCATTTGCATGAATGCAAGATGAGTTGATAACAAATATCTAAGTGAACGTCATTAGATAATTGTTAAACGAACATTATGATGGACCTACGAAGGACCAAAGATATGTTCAAACGTTTACGGATATTTGAGGAGTTTTGTTTTGTTTGCATACGTTAATGCTTATTTAACTGAGATGATACTCAACCCCAGTCGTGGTCATCATGAATGATGACATTGATGACTAGATGTGCTCGACTGAGAGCATTAATGCGTTATACATTAAAAGAATAAAAATACTTTATAGTTTGAGAAACTATTCTGATGACTGTCTGAAGTAGGTGTTTTGCTAGCTTCAAACACCCTATGGAATGTATTATTGCAGTACTCGTCTTGTACTTGAATGCACACATACAAAGGACAATCATCATTTAAACCTTTTATGAGTTTTAAAATAAGTATTCTCAAAGTTTACTAAGATGACTACTTGTTGTCTTGTACAACATGATTCGATCATGGTGGGAACATCGGATTCCTACCTATGAGTAGTCTTATGCATATCTGTTTTTAGTATTTGGATAATGGAACTGTAAGCAGTCGTATTATACAATGAATTGATATACCTGGTATGATCGTCTTCATTTATACTACTGTGTTCTATATTTGCATGTTTAATCCATGAATAATTTATTTATTCTAAAATTGTCCATTGCCAGTTGACGATACGGGAGTATCATCAAATTAAGGCAAATGTGAGCGTGTTGGTGATTCATTTGCCACACTCACATGTTGTTCATTGTGATGAACATTGGATTGACCCAACCTACGAGTATTCACTACATGGATCATCGTCAATAGTGAATCTCGCAAGAGGTTTTGTCTCTTATCCTTAGACTTGAGATGCAAGCAGGTCTTGCATGTGTGGAATTTCATTCCTTGATATGGTTAAACGCTGTCCTGAATAAGGTAGTTATAAAGGCCATTATCAGGAGTGATATGAAGCATGTGAATGACACGTGTAGTCAAAACAGGATTTGTTCCTCCACATGTTATGGAGTTAGATACTATTGGGCCCCTCGATGAATTGAACAGATGTTTGTATGGCCGTACCCAAATGAGATTAAGATGAATCTTAATTCACTTGGTAATCTTGTTCAATATCCGTATCGAGAAACATAATAGTTGAACTTTTAGAATGACTTTTGATCCATGTCTAATGTTCAACACGGTATCTGAAACAAAAGGATAGATGACATATAAACCATCTGAAATGAGACGTTTAAGAAACTAACCTCACATATTTCTAGGGGCATTGGCGTGTTGCTAGACGCTAACCATTGCTTGTATAATTACTTGATTATTATGACGTCGCAAGTGGGAGCTGTTGGAGTATGCTCGTGTCATAATAACTAATTATATGGCTAGACATATGTGAGCCTATGGGGTCACACACATATGCACTGAGGTGCCATTTTATATATCGTGATTATCGTATTTACAATATATAAATAACCGTAAGTAACCAGGAACTACTATTGGGCTTCTAATGAACAAGTAATGGACTTATTGCATTGGACTAGAAAAACAAATGGGAAGCCCATTTGGCCCACAGGGGTGGCCGGCCTAGGAGTAACTTCCAAGGGAAGTTTGTTTTGAATTTGGTCAATAGCTATTATGAGTAATTATCTCCTAATTAACTCATAACTATAACCACAATTCTCTCTCTCCCTCTCCTCTCTAGTTGGTACGGCACAAACAAACACCCATATTAGGGTTTTTGTTTTTTCATCAATCACTCTTGTATCTTGTTCATTCAAGGGTGCCTTGATCGGTTACGGGTTAAAGACTAGCATCATTGTGGCATACAAGGACGTGTAGTGTGTTTCACACTTAGAGGAGATCAACCTTATTGATCTCTTGGGGTTTCTTGATCAAGTCGTGGGTTACACTTGTGTTGGTGACATCCGGATCACGCTACAAAGGTATAACTTATGTGTTTATTTATTTGATTGATCATATGGCACTATGGATCCTGTTATGGTGATGTTTATCCGCTGCGTGTATTTATTTAATATGTTATATATTGCTACATCACCTATAATATTATCCATACCCTGTATTATTCTTTATCCAACCAAACCTTTGATTTATTGAGATTAGGGATTTGAGCAATCTTAAGTATCGTAGTCGTGGATTCGGCTATGTATTTATGATTTTGTCACCCTTTTTGATATATTATTATTGGTGAAGTTTGGACCTATCTTTAGCCTATTCGAGTTAAGGATTTGAGCAATTGCAAGTATCGTGTTCGTGGATTCGATCATGTATTTGTGATTTTGTCGCCTTTTCTGGAATTTGAAATCGATAGAGATTAAGAATAATTAACCCTTAAACCTCAAAACCCTTTTTACCGCTTTAGACTTGTTATTCCTTGGCTTTAATGGAGGAGATGTGTATACTTGCCAAGCTTATGATAGAATATTCGTCGCGACTGGACAGTTAAACGATTAGATTTGCTTTTATCAAATTATTTTATTTTACTTCTAATTCGTTAAGTGTTTAGTTGTGTGATTATGACAAAAATGAATACATGCTTAAATATAAAAATAAATCCAAATATCTTTTAGGATACATTTTCATAAGATTAATTCTAAGGTTTACTTGGGGACAAGTAAAGTTCAAGTGGGGGGATATTTGATGAACTCAAATAAGTACATTTTATTACCATCATTTATCCTATTAATTTGACTTGTTTTATTATATTATGTATGAGGATTAATACTTAATCGTTTACTTTTGTAATTCTCAGTTGAAAACAAGCATTTGGTGAAACTTGGCGATTTTGGACTAATTATGGAGCAAAACATGCAAGAAGTTAAGAGTCTACTGAAATGTACAAGATCAAGACTAATCTGCTCCAGATGCGCCGCATCTTGCTTATCACATACGGCGCATCACTATCAATATTTCACCAGATACGATCCAAGATACAAGAGGACATGCGCCGCATCCAAAGATAAAGATACGCCGCATCTTCTGGCGGTGTACGAATATTCCTGAATATTATAATCTTGGACCCCACGCGAAGTTAAGTAAATGCGCCGCATCTACTTACTAGATGCGCCGCATCTTACCCTCAGACAGAAACTATAAATACCCCAAGACCAGACGAATTTCGTGACATATATTATATACGAAGACCGAAGTACAGAAACCAAGGATGAATTCAGTCGAATAGCGAGCACAAGACACACTCAAATCAAAGATACAAGAGCTGTAAGAAGGTGCTGCATGTGTTTAATTCACTAAGTAGTTTTGTTTTATTGTGTTAGTAAACTTTAATTCATCAAGATTGGTGGCTTGTGTAATGTGACAACGGAAAGATTGCACTCCCTTAAAACTGCTTTCTCATTAATTAAAGTTTATATGTTGATGTCTTTGGTGACTTTTATTAGTGCATTGATAACCTCTGTGTCTAGCTGAGCGTTGATCGGGTCGCCATGCCTCTGCCCTCGCCTATTTATTAGATCGCCTATGCATTCTATGGTCTGTAGAAAAGTGGGAGAAAGATAAATAGGATAGTCATAAGTAATCATTAAGGGTTTACTCGCCGATAAGATTAGAACCAACTAGAAAGGACTTAATCTCGGTGTGTTGCATCGAACTATACACTTCATATAACACTAGCAATAAAACAAGTGACAAACTACTTATCATAAGGACAGCCCTCTTATTGTCTCAAGTATTTATCTGTGTACGTGTGTGCTATTCGCTGATTCGTGCCTATTGGTTTAGTTTATTATTTAATTGCAACCAAATCGTGCCAGTCTCTCAGGCTGAACCCCCTTGCGTTAGATTAGGTTGTATAGCTAACTTAATATATTAAAATACTGATTAGAATAACTAGATAATACGTTTCACTCTTAGTGATCGACACTCTACTTACCATTATATTCATACTGACCGGGTACACTGCTCGTTAAGTGTGTGTGTTATTGATAAGTCGGCTAAATATAAATTTAAAACTTGAGTAGGCATTAATACTGCTAAACCGCAACGACACATCGCACGCATCAACCGTTAATATATGTTTTAAAATTTAATTCTAACAATTTAACAGTTGATGATGAAGAGATTGAGAATGAGAAAGATGATGGTGATGAAGAGATTGAGAATGAGAAAGATGATGTCGATGATGAAGAAGAAGAGATAGAAAATGTTGTAGAATGATGCGTGGTTTTGCGACCTTACAACAGGTTTTACCTCTCGAGGGATCTCAAGAGGCTTGCAATCCCCACCAGGCAGTGTACCTGACCGATGTAGTATAGTGAAGTGGCAAGTACCGGGGGATTGATCGTTCTCTAGGGGAATAGTGTCGTTAGGATTGAAAAACTACTCTAATAGGTCTAAGGGTGAGGGAAGATTCTTTTTGTATTTTTATATTTTATGGAAAGCAAGTAAAATCTCGGGTTTGATGGAGTGGGCGGAATTAGTTGCTAGTCAACTAACCCAAATAACTACAAATGCAAATAAAATAAAATAACTGAAAATGAAAAGGTGGTGAAACTTATATGGAGAGAAATGTGTTTACTTAGACTTCCTTACTCCCTAACTATCTTTTCCTGGTTGATTAGTGTGTATTAATTGCGTGGATGACGGGTGTATTCCTTAATACCAATCGTGGGGTGGCGTACGTACTTCCCCAACTCTACAAGCTCCTACTTCACTCCTATGTCGAGCCGGCTAAGAAGCTCCTAACATGGGATCACTAGAATTCGCTCATGCATTAAATACAACCATAAAAACCTTAGTACGCATTGGTTCATGTTTCTTAAGACGTTCAAGCAAGTTACCGTATAGGAGGTTAGCCAGTTTTCTTAAGCCTAACATCGATAAACAATCATCCAATACAATTAATAACACACCAACAGCCAATAATCAATAGTTAGGTTTCATTAGATCTAAGCAAACACAAGATTAATCTAGCCTAGCATGTTAATTAAAAGACAAGAACAAGATATAATCAAACAACACATAGACATATTGACTGATTAATTGATTACTTATCTTCAATTAAACATGGGAGATCCAAGGGTATAAAACCCTTAAAAATGGCAGAAAATTCGTCTTAGGGTTTCTCCTCACAAAGTTGCACACTAATGAGTAAAAATTGCAAAACTATATATAGAGTTTAGGGGCTGACGGCGTCACGTTGTAGGAGGTGACGCCGTCACCTCGCCGCGGCTAGGGTTCCCGGATGGTCTTCCTGACGCCGTCCCTCTTTAATCCTCCAAAATCCACTCTGGCGCGTCAAGTGTTGATGCCGTCAAAATTGTGCTTGACGCCGTCTCTCTTTAACTTAAACCATGATGGCCTTGATCACCTTAAAGGGTGACGCCGTCAGATTTCCATTGCAAAACTCTCTGGCGCGTCACGTGTATTTTGTCATATCCACCTCTTTTGCCAAGCCGTGACGCCGTCAGGAGCAATCCTTGACGCCGTCACGTGTACTTTTCCAGCAGCTTTGGAGACTTTGTCGAATTCTTCACTTTTATGCTCCAAAAACGTCCAAAATGCTTCCTTTTCCAGATTTCTTCTCCAAAGTACCTAAAATGACAAAAGGAACGATTTAGGGCAATATTTGATCAAATAAATACGATTTAGGGCTTAAATGACCCCCTAATAGCGGTACACTTTTCGCTTCATCAAATACCCTTACACTTGAGATTTGCTTGTCCTCAAGCAAATGCGCTTTTATTCTAATCAAAATACAAGTTAGGGGTCATTTAACGCTAATATAAAAGTAATTACAACAAATAGTCGTTCCACTTTAATCATAATAAGCACGGAGATTACACACTAGCACCTCACAAGTAGTGTTTAGATACTCACACCTCTCAGGTGTCATAAAAGTATATCTTATAAATGAAAATGGATAATATCTCTCACTACCTGTCATAGCAAATAGATTACCATAGGCTTGGGAAAGGATCAAAAACCTCCTCCACTAGGCGTAAGCACCTAAGATAAACTATCAAAGAGGGCTTTTAAACGGGTTATAACGTTAGGTGTAGGGATATGATAAACACGGTTTTGTTGGATAAGGGATATTTTACTGGTGGCGAGTTAAAGATCTTGATTAATTACATGTACAATATGGCGTTGCTAAGCCAAGACTAGACTCGACTTAAGCTAAAAACAAAATAACAAAAACATAAAACAAACATAAAATGAAACGGGATAGTAGTCCGTATGTTTTTTTCTACTTTTCTTTTTCTCATTTTTTTTTTTTTGTATTTTTCTTGATTTTTTCGATTTTTTTTTTCTTTTTTTTCATACACTCTTGCCCTACCATCCAAAATAATACATCACAGGGGCGTTGTATCCCCCTTACACTTGAACTTTTACATAACTTTACAATTAACTATTCTAATGACTCGAATTAAGATAATCGAAACACTTGGAGTACTTTTAAAATATTTAGCACATATGGGGGTAATAATGTTGTTCTTCCCCATTACTCCATTACACTAGTACTTTACCCATGAGTCCCAATCGTCCCAAAACAATATGTACAAGGATATGACTCGACTTAGCAACCATGTAATCAATTAGATAATTAACTTGGGGTTTAAACAAATGTTGTCACAATAATGCACTAAAGATGAGTGCATACAAGGTAGGCTAAGGCGATTTGGGTGTACATTTAAGTGGGGTGTAAACAAATTCTTACTTTAAGTAAAATGCTTAAAGTTAGAAACGAAAAGATAGGCTCTGAGGGGTGTACTAGGGGTATCGTGTACTAAAAATGAGTACAACGCAAAGGGTGTGGGAGAATTACTTGACCAATGTAGCCAATGTAATTATAACAAAAACACAGGTGTAAAACAATGGGTTAAACCTAATGCCTCTTATCATGTAGTAAATCTAACTACACGAATGTAGTCTCACTTGTGGCCTCGAAATGGTCCTAACGCAAGTTCTAGAATCTAAGTGCTACCGGTACACACATCATAGCATAAATGCTTTTCCTACCAATTCTAGGGGCGAACCTCACATATTTGGGGGTGGAAAATTTTTTAGTGGTACGGTTTTTGTGCTAGTCATATAACTTCCTATCCATGAGACGCTCATTAAGACCAAAGTTTCACTCCTATATGTTGTAAAAACATTTAAATTTGGCACTAAAATTGCCTTAACAGGTATTTCTCTCAGTTTTATTACACATCTACCATTAAACAAACGAAAAATCAAGCGTAATTGCATTCTCTAAAGTATCGTACTTTACCCCCCCTTACACTTAAGATGAACATTGTCCCCAATGTTCAAATAACAAGATGTAAAAGTAAATAAGGTAAAAGAATGAAATCAAATACTCCCCTGATTCGCTCGGTGGATAAAGAGGTAACATGGTTAGATCTTCTTCCAAGAGAAAGTAGAAGCTCCAAGACTAATGCATCGCCAAAAGCTAGATTCCACATACATCTCCTTGTCTAAAATAACCTGTTAAACCTGAGAAAACAAACACGAAAACCTGCATAACATCGGCGGGATAAATCTATATAAGGATATAATGCTTGTGGAATGATTATTTTGCAGATTCCTAGAGTTTATAAGTTAGAGATTTAATAAAAACTTTTTATGATTCCGGTAGAAAAACAAAACTTTCAAAAATTTCAGAAAATTAAAACCTGACGCCGTCAGGTTGTAAGGCCTGACGCCGTCAGAAATGATCTGACAGAATTTTCATGTTAAGTTTCCGGAAAATTTCTGGAAAAGCCTATACCTTACTTCCTGGAATTCCTGCAAAACATCATTATGACTCGATACAAGCATTTGACTCAAACAATTACTAATATGTATGTTAATTTAATATTGTTATGATTCATGTTCATTTGTTCTAATAAACCGATTTGGATTTCCCTTACACTTATCTTTTGCAAAATACCTTTATATGTAGTTAAGACGAAGTTAAAAACAAGATAAAGCATTTTCACAATTTAGTTTTGAACATGAATCAATAAAAATAAAAATTAAACATACATACGAAAGCAAATAAAATCAAACAAACAAATAAATAAACACACAAACCAAATAAAGCTTGGGTTGCCTCCCAAGAAGCGCTTTTCTTTATTAACGAGTCTTGTAGCTAGACTCAAAGTCACCGTACATTACGTGACTCCATCATTGGTCACGGTTTCTAGGTTCCCCTTTGATTCTCTATCAGAATCACTTTCATAGTAAAGGTATTTCGGGTCCTCAAGATCAAAAGGATTGTTTTGGTGTTTAGAACTAAGCTCCTTATCATGCTTGAAGAATCCACTCGACAGGTCAAAAGTGTCCTTACATCCTCTTCTCACATCATCATCACATAACATGAGTTGGGAACTTAACCTATCGAGCCCTCCATAATCGATCTCCTTGAATTCTCTCATCTGGTAAGGCGTTTGGTATGAGATTTCCCTAATCCCATCGGTGAAAGTCATGATCCCATTGAGCTCGTCCACAACCAAGCTTGTGGCCTTGCAAAAAGGTGCCCAAAAAACAACTTGTGATAACCTGGGATCGATATACTTTTCGATATTATCGACGATTTCGAAACTCATAGTGAATGTCATATTTCCTACAAACACATGTACATCATCATCTATGCCAATGTCATCCTTCCCTTTATGAATCATTCCCCATCTGCAAATGTTTTTATAATGAAACAAGGACATCACATTTTTGGGTAAACATGTGTCAATGTAAACATTATAAAAATGCTTGTGACCAATCATGCAAGGTATTTTGAGATTATTCGGATCACGTTGCTTAATTCGGCCAGGCCTTCTACCGGGTAGCCCCCATGTGTTGTAAACTGCTGATGGTTGATACTCGTACACTTCTTCACCGCCATCCCGAAAAATCACTTTCCTGACACCATCGGTAAATAATGCACTACTATCATCCTCATCGAGTATCACTCCCGTTGCTTTTATGAATGGTTTGCCTAGAACAAGGCTAGTTAAGGATGGGCTGATGATAGAGTTCATGTTATTAAATACAGTTATCTCGATATGAAAGAGGAACTTTTCTATCACAATTGGTACCCTTCTTATTACCCCGATGATATTAAACCCTTCATATTTGACCTGTTTGGTGAAGGCTTCGTTATATAGAGAAAGGGATATTGCATTCATAGAAGAGTTGGGGTTTATGTAGGCATCTTTTATAAACTTTTTCCTAGTGGTGCAAGATATCTTAAAGACCCTGGGGGCGCCATCCTCTATTCTCTCTCCAAATCCCATAGGCAACTTTGCTGTGCCCCTCTCAAGTTCCTCCACCAGGGGGCGGTCTAGCAGTCCTGGGAGCCCATGAGGCATTTCGGATTTCTCTTCCGAGCCCTCCTCATCACTCACCTCTCTTGCACTCGAGTTCTTTGGTGAGTCTAGATAGTCGCCGGGCGCCTCGGGGTTCTTTTCGGGAACTTCACCCTCCATTTCATTGTCCAAGTTCTCGGTTGATTGTTGGTCCATATTGGGTTTAGGAATAGGTATGGTTGTAATGGTGTTCACGAAGTGGAGTGGTTTTGAAGGGGTATGAGTATCTCTAGTTTCTTTTCTTTTTTGTGATATGTCTTTGAAGAGTTTACTAGGGTGCTTGATTTTTACAGGAGGGGGTGTTTGGTGAGTCACCGTGACAGATTTGATCTCATTAACTCGTACCAACTCACAAGTTGACCTGCCAGCAATGCGATCATTGATAACCTTTAACAGGTTATCAACCTTGTTGTTCATATCAACTTGCTGTTGTCTGAATTGATTCTCAAGTTTGGAGAGCTGTGTTTCTTGAGAGAGAATGAATTTTTGCAGTGATTCCTCGCGATTTTGTTGTTTATGCGTATGCTGATGAGGATAATGTTCAGACCAGGTGAGTGGGGGAGAGTCATTGAATGATACGCTTCGAGTTTGGTTCCAACTAAAATTTGGCTTACTCTTCCATGCCTCATACCTATCTTCGGAATTCTTGGGTCCATAATTAGTGGTGAGCCACTTATCTCCCGTCTTATCGATTCGCGAGGATGCGAATTCTTTGAAAGCCTGTTTGGGGAGTTCTATGCAATCATGAGTGTCGTGGGGACCACTACATAATTTACACAAAGAAGTGATTTTGTTCACTTGGCCTGAAGGTTTAGGAGCCTCGTAGGATTTCATAAGAAACTTGACTTGGTCTTCAAGTTCTATGATCCTACGGTCGGAAGTGCTTGAATTGTTCGAAGGCAAAGATATTGCCTTGACCGTTTTATTCAAATCACGGGGATCACTCCAACTTTCGTTGTCATAAAGAGCAAGATCTTCCAGGAGAGCCCATGATTGTTCCGCACTTAGATCACGTAGCTTACCACCGGCCGATTGGTCAATGGTTTGCCTCGTGGAGAGATTGATATGGTCATAGAAGATTTGGACTTAGAGCCAAAGTTCTAAGCCATGGTGAGGGACTTTTTGGAGTAAGTCCTTGAATCGAGTCCATGCCTCGTAGAGGGTTTCGCCTTGACGTTGTTGGAACATCAAGATATCATTCCTTAGCTTGGTAGTTCTTCCTGGTGGGAAAAACTGAGCGAGGAAACGAGTGGTGAGATCATCCCAAGAGGTGATGGATCCTGCGGGTAGACACTCTAGCCATTGACTAGCTTGGTCCCGCAGAGAGAATTAAAAGAGACGTAGTCGGGTCGTCTCTCGAGTGGCAACATCAAGGTCTATGGAATCAACGATTTTGAGAAAGTCCTTGAGATGTTGATTAGGATCTTCGGAACGAAGTCCATGGAATGCGCATCCGCTTTGCACCAACCGGATGGTGTCGGATCGCAAGGGAGTGACATTGGCTCCTTGAGTGAGCTCAATGGTGTTTCGATAGCCATGGTGGCTAGGACGGGAGTAGTCTCCTAAGGTACGGGCTCTAGGAGGTGGGTGTTGTTGTGGTGGTGGGTTGTTGGGATCGAGGATATTACCACCTTCCATGATGTCGGATGGTAATGGTTACGAACAAAGAAACGAAGAAAAAAGATAGACTAAAGAAAACCTAGAAAAATAAAATAAAAATCTCACTAGAAAGGAATCTAGTGAGTAGACCTAATAAAATAAAAATTCAACCTAAACAATAACTATTCCCCGGCAACGGCGCCAAAAACTTGATGCGTGGTTTTGCGACCTTACAACAGGTTTTACCTCTCGAGGGATCTCAAGAGGCTTGCAATCCCCACCAGGCAGTGTACCTGACCGATGTAGTATAGTGAAGTGGCAAGTACCAGGGGAGATTGATCGTTCTCTAGGGGAATAGTGTCGTTAGGATTGAAAAACTACTCTAATAGGTCTAAGGGTGAGGGAAGATTCTTTTTGTATTTTTATATTTTATGGAAAGCAAGTAAAATCTCGGGTTTGATGGAGTGGGTGGAATTAGTTGCTAGTCAACTAACCCAAATAACTACAAATGCAAATAAAATAAAATAACTGAAAATGAAAAGGTGGTGAAACTTATATGGAGAGAAATGTGTTTACTTAGATTTCCTTACTCCCTAACTATCTTTTACCGGTTGATTAGTGTGTATTAATTGCGTGGATGACGGGTGTATTCCTTAATACCAATCGTGGGGTGGCGTACGTACTTCCCCAACTCTACAAGCTCCTACTTCACTCCTATGTCGAGCCGGCTAAGAAGCTCCTAACATGGGATCACTAGAATTCGCTCATGCATTAAATACAACCATAAAAACCTTAGTACGCATTGGTTCATGTTTCTTAAGACGTTCAAGCAAGTTACCGTATAGGAGGTTAGCCAGTTTTCTTAAGCCTAACATCGATAAGCAATCATCCAATACAATTAATAACACACCAACAGCCAATAATCAATAGTTAGGTTTCATTAGATCTAAGCAAACACAAGATAAATCTAGCCTAGCATGTTAATTAAAAGACAAGAACAAGATATAATCAAACAACACATAGACATATTGACTGATTAATTGATTACTTATCTTCAATTAAACATGGGAGATCCAAGGGTATAAAACCCTTAAAAATGGCAGAAAATTCATCTTAGGGTTTCTCCTCACAAAGTTGCACACTAATGACTAAAAATTGCAAAACTATATATAGAGTTTAGGGGCTGACGGCGTCACGTTGTAGGAGGTGACGCCGTCACCTCGCCGCGGCTAGGGTTCCCGGATGGTCTTCCTGACGCCGTCCCTCTTTAATCCTCCAAAATCCACAATGGCGCATCAAGTGTTGACGCCGTCAAAATTGTGCTTGACGCCGTCTCTCTTTAACTTAAACCATGACAGCCTTGATCACCTTAAAGGGTGACGCCGTCAGATTTCCATTGCAAAACTCTCTGGCGCGTCACGTGTATTTTGTCATATCCACCTCTTTTGCCAAGCCGTGACGCCGTCAGGAGCAATCCTTGACGCCGTCACGTGTACTTTTCCAGCAGCTTTGGAGACTTTGTCGAATTCTTCACTTTTATGCTCCAAAAACGTCCAAAATGCTTCCTTTTCCAGATTTCTTCTCCAAAGTACCTAAAATGACAAAAGGAACGATTTAGGGCAATATTTGATCAAATAAATACGATTTAGGGCTTAAATGACCCCCTAAAAGCGATACACTTTTCGCTTCATCATAGAACTCTCAAACAAACCGACATGGACACGAACCCTTATTTCCAGCTTCTTAAAAGGAAATAAGAATGATGAAGGCAAGCATTTCTGATGAACCATATAGTGGGAACCTGATAATGGAGTTTTAGGGCAGTTTTTGCGTTTTGTAGCGGGTTGGTTTCTTTTGGGCAGTGTCTTGTGTATATATTTAAGTTCATCAAATGAACTTAAATAGTTGGTAGTGTCTCTTATAGAATCTGTAGCTCGTAGATTGAACTTGTAATTATAACTAAGTTACTTAATTATTTAATGTAAAGTGAACATATGATTTTCATATGTTCATCAGTTATATTATATGTTCATCAGTAATATTATATAATTTTTTTAAACATTTACCTAAAAAAACTTGTATCTAGACTTAGTGATTGAGCAACCAATCCAACAAACGCTGGTAGTGACGCCACAAGCAGCGGAGAAATGAAGAATTAGGGCAAAAACCTGATCAACAAGGTACGTATTGAAACATTCTTATTGATGAACATGTTAAAACTTATAAAAACTTTCTGAAAAAGGTGGAAAACATGTAGGAAGCAAAAGGAAAAGGAAAAGAAATTCAGAGGAAAGAGCCTTCAAAAGAAAAAAAATCTCCAAAGAAACCCCATTCGATGAACCTATACAAAAGCCAAATCACATACAAAAGAAAAACAAAATCAAAATCTCCTAATGTTATTGAACCTGTTCAGAGGAAAGAGCCTTCAATTGTAGAAGAAGATGACATTCATGAGCAAGTAGCTGATTATGTTCATACCCATATAGATGATATTGAGGAGAATCAATGGGTAGATGCACAGCCGATCGGTAATAATCTTTTTTGTGATATTTGAAATTCTTATGTTCATCAATTAGTTGTTGAGATATATTTTAAAATTTAATTGAACAATTTAACAGATGATCCTATTCCAATGAACGGAAATGATGGAAACAATGAAATGGATCATCCAATGACCGGAACAGACGAAACAGCTGATATGCGTAAGAATTTATTATTTATTAAACTATGATTATATTAGGTTCATCAATTAGCCGTTAATATATGTTTTAAAATTTAATTCAAGAATTTAACAGATGATGATATTCCAATGACTGGAACTGATGAACGGAACAGCTCGTCATCCGCAAGTATTAAGCTCACCCAACAGTTATCAGCAATGATATTAGAGTTTCAAGGGGTGTATTCCCAATTCAAATCAGCGGAGGTAAAAATCTTTAAACTTATTAGTCAAAGCATATGTAAACTGATGAACCATTATAATATAACTGATGAACCATTATAATATAACTGATGAACCATTGTAATATAACTGATGAACCATTATAATATAACTGATGAACCATTATAATATTTAGATCTTATTTGATTATATTAATGACAGGAGTTCAATCATTCACTGAGGAACATGTTAACAATATTACAAGAACTGAAAATTGATATTGATGACATGCTAAGGGCTGGATTGGAAAAATACCCCAGAAATGAATCATTGTTGGAAGTCCGGGACTGGATGAACATGTTGGTAAACAGATTAACGGTTGAGAGCTCACAGAGTGAAGATGAGAGCTCAATGATGATGATAACAATGGGTGATGATAACGATGGCTCTGAGGCTAAGGAAGCAATTAAAGAAAAAGATAAAACATTAACTCAAATGTTCATGGATTCGGACTTTATTGATGAAATTGAAATGCTTTACCGTCAAAAACATGTAATAAAATCAAAAACCATTTTGTACCTAATTGATGAACTTATAATTGATTTGTATTATGAAAACACTTAATACAAAAAACTAACTGATGAACCCTTAACTGAAAACAGACGCAAAAGCCAGAATTCCCAGTATTCAACAAGGAGCAATTGCAGGCTATTGTTTTGTATCAAAAGAAGATAGATCCCGAGCAGTTCTTGGATGACTTGATAAAAAATACACCTTTCTTGCAAGCATCGTCAGAATTGTTGAGTGAGGAAATTGATGACAGTGCTTGGAAAAAAATTGAACAGGACGCTTCCCCACAAGATACGGCACAAGATACACCACAAGATACGACACTGATGATAACACCCATCATTTGTACCTCCATCAGCCGAAGAAAAATTAAGAATGAATGAAACAGAAGATGAAGAATTTTCCACACCACTAAATTCTTTCAACACAATCGCTCAAAAGCTTAAAGTGCCTGAAATGGTGAAGAGAATTAGAGAAGGTGAAGAAGGCTTGGAAAATATAAAAGAAAAGAGAAAAGTCAAGCCTACTGAATCTCTAAAATCTCCGTATTTACAAAGAGTAGTTGTGATGAAGAACAAGGTACACGAGATGGAAAAAAAGGTAGCTGATACAATTTTCGCTGCAAGAGGAGATCTCGATTAAGTAATATGTATTAGGTTCATCAACTTAAAAATCATATTTCTTAATCAGTAGTATATTTTTTTCATTCTAAAATATTATCTTAAAATGAAATTGCAGTGATGTGTTATTTCATACCTACTTTGTTGACGGTCAAAGAGTCCACTTTGAGAGCTTCAAAGAAGGCAATGAAATCACTTCAGGAGCGATTGATATGTGGGCGTATCTACTTAACGTAGCAGAAGAGAAAAGGAGTCCAGGATCATTGAGGAAGCTATATTGCCATACATCAGTTATTGTAAGTTACAAAAACTTTATCAATTATGATTCAATAGTTGAAATCAGTTTACATATGCTTTGACTAATATTGATGAACCGCAGACACCAGAAATGGAGAAAATGGTTATAAGCTCGAAGGCTCTCAATTCAAAGTTTGAGGAGAACGTGAACAGTGTTTTGTTTTTGTCCAATGCTTATCAATCTATCAAAGATATTGACCTAGTAAGCACTTCTATTTTACTAGTTTGTATGAGATAAAAAACTGATGAACAAATAGATAATTGTAAATTTTAACACTTTATGTTTTACAGATGTTTTTCCCAATGATGCTTGCTGACGAACACTACTATGTTGTTTGTTTCAACTTGAAAGAACCTCAAATACATATTCTTGACAACATGGATCACAATGCATCAATCACAGATAGATAT
Source organism: Artemisia tridentata subsp. tridentata (assembly GCA_021014915.2). NCBI lineage: Eukaryota > Viridiplantae > Streptophyta > Magnoliopsida > Asterales > Asteraceae > Artemisia > Artemisia tridentata. The sequence continues at coordinate 41,224,935 of CP139505.1, forward strand.
CAGAAGAAATTCAGATATTTGGTAAGAATTTTATGTTTATTAAATTTATGTTCATCAATATAGTCTTGTGTTATCTTAGGCTCATCAGTTATCATAGGTTCATCAGTTATCATATGTTCATCAGTTATTGTTCTATGTTACCTTAGGTTCATATGTTAGTTTATATGTGTTTATTTGTGTTACCATAGGTTATGTTATCACAGGTAGTTATCATAGGTTCATCAGATATTATAGCTTTATCAGTTGGGTTCATCAATTGTGTAATGTTAGGCTCATCAGTTATCATAGGTTCATAAGTTATCATATGTTCATCAATTATTATAGGTTCATCAATTATTGTCCTGTATTATTATGGTACCATATGTTTATCAATTATTGTCCTGTGTTATCTTAAGCTCATCAGTTATCATAGGTTCATCAGTTATCATATGGTCATCAGTTATCAGTTAAATTGAAGCTCATTGTTTATTTATTTGTTGTTACAGAGATATCTCTTTTTAAGGTTCTTGAAAAAAAATGACTATCTGTATGTTGAACAACTAAACAAATACCCAGTGTGTTATGTGAAAATGCCATGGCAAACCAAAAACAATTACATTGATTGTGGTATTTTCTCTATGAGGCATATGGAAACATATTTGGGTAACAAGTTCTTTGATGCTTGGTTTGCAAGAGAAGGAAAATAACAAAACAAACAGATCGAGGACTTGAGAAAGAAGTAACTAACAAATATTTTGTTGTCCGACTGCAATCAAAACAGAAAAGTAGTAGAGATTGAAGTTCAAGCTTATCAAAATTTAAGTATGAAGGATAAGAGAATTCTCCAAAATATGTCGGCAAAGAGTATTGCAGAACGTGCACCGAGTATTTTGAGAACGAAGCTAATGCTCTTCTTCAAAAGAAGTGAAAAGAGGCAAGTGATTTTTGGTATGGTTAAATAGTTTGCAGCACTAACGGTTTTTGTTGGTTAGAACACGCAAGTGATTTTTGATTTCAAGAACAATTTGATGTAATTTACGGTTAAATAGTTAGCAGTAGTAATCTGATCTAATTGATGAATATGAATTTTTTTGTATGAATTTTAGTTTTTTTGTTCATCAGTTGATGAACATATTATATATCTGTAGTGCTTATCTTAGCTATGATTTCAATTTGTGCTATTTTTGTTTTAGTTGACGAACATATCAACTATCTGTCATGTTTCTTGGTTCATCAGTTATTGTGTTGTCTTATGTGTTTTGGTTCATCAGTTATTATGCTTTGTTATCTTTTTGGTTCATCAATTATTGTCCTGGTGTTATGTGTTTTTGGTTCATCAATTATTGACCCTTGTTATGTGTTTTTGGTTCATCGGTTATTGTGCTGTGTTATTTTTTTCGTTCATCAATTATTGTCCTGGTGTTATGTGTTTTTTTCATCAGTTATTGACCCGTGCTATGTGTTTTTGGTTCATCAATTTTGGGATTATATCTAAAAATTAAAATCATAGACTATAAAGCATCTAAAAAGCATAAAAAATGACTTTTGTGAAAGCAAACTTTTTAAAACTGAAAGAAGCAGTTCTAACAAGAATAACCTCAGATATAAACTGATGAATAAGCTCAGATATAAACTGAAGAACCTGCAAAAACAACTTTTGGAAATAAACTAATGAACCAACTAAAACAATCATCTCAATTCAAAGTTACTTTGATCATTCTCAAAAAAAAAAAAAAAAAAAAAAAAAAAAAAAAAAAAAAAAAAAAAAAAAATCACATTTATTATCAAACAGACAACTATGTAACTACACAAGCATTCTTCTCAGACAACTTCGCATTCTTAGCGGCCAATCTCGCCTTCTGCTTGCTTTCCTTTATAGCAGCCTTATCACTAGCCTTCTTAGCATCAATTTGAGCTCTGATAGCATTGCACTTCGCCTGATTATGATCCTTCATGCTACATTTGCAGAATCTACAATTCTTCCTACGCTTCCCACTTGGATTAAGTGAACACTCAACACTGCTCTTTATCCTTTTTTCGCGAACCCAGTACTAACCTGTTTTCGACAAAAAAACAAGACAATAACAATTGGATGATCAAAAAGATGCTGAACAAAACTGATGAACCCAACTGATGAACATACGATAACTGATTAACCAATGATAACTTATGAGCTAACATAACACGACTAATGAACCCAACTGATGAACCTATAATATCTGATGAACCTATGATAAATCCTAACCTGTGATAACTCCTAACCTATGGTAACACAAATAAACACATATAAAACTAACTGATGAACCTAAGGGCATAGATTGATTAAAATCTGAATATCTCACACAAGATCATATCCACTAACCTAGATCATAAATTGATGAACCTATAATACCTGATGAACCTATGATAACTCCTAACCTATGGTAACACAAATAAACACATATAAACTAACTGATGAACCTAAGGGCATAAATTGATTAAAATCTGAATATCTCACGCATGATCATATCAAACTAACCTAGATCATAAATTGATGAACCTATAATATCTGATGAACCTAAGGGCATAAATTGATGAACCTTTAACTTTAAGCCGCTGGTAACTGAGTAAAATTTGATAAAAAATAAAGTGCATAAATTAATTAAAATCTGATAAAAAAACAAATAAATAAAAAAGTTCATCAACTAACCAAGATAAAATAACTGATGAACCTAAGATAAGATGATCAATACTAACCTGCTTTGGAACATTTACAATGGTCTCTTCCGGTTGCGAGACACCCAGAATAGAAGCAAGCCTATCTCGTTTACTAGTCTTTTTAGGTATAGGAACATCAGCATATGCCTTCGCCATTAACTGAACCTGATGATATCTAAACTTTTGCTGTAGCTCGGGATCATTTGCATAACGATTCACACAATACTCAACTGATCTGAATATCTCACGCAAGATAATATCAGGACTGTCACCAGTGGCTTGAATGACTGATGCAGGTAGTAATGAATCTTTTGACCAACGCCTAAGCACGTATTTCTTTGGAAACTTTTTAACCTTTGACAACCGAAGAACATAAAAGATATGACGACATAACAGTCCATATGATTCGAAACGTTTGCATGTACACTGATAAAATTCTTCAGCTGGTTTGCACAAGACCTAAAAAAAAAGAAGTATTACACATAGTGGATGAGTACAAAAAACTGATGAACTAAAATAATGAAAAAACTGATTACAAAAAACTGATGAACAAAAACTTTTTTTTTTTTTAAATGTTACCTCATAAAAAAAACTTCATTTACAGCGCCTTCAACTTGACGATGTCGCCTACTAATCTGCTCGTCTTCACCACTATCTTGTATAACATATTTTTTGCCAGAATCAACATCCGAAACACTAACCGACATACATGAAATCACAGAAGCATAAATCTCAGTTTGAACATCAAAGAAAATGGACCGAGTGTATAATTCTGAGGCCTCCTTTTCTATCTCAAGTTCGGT